>JAUTXX010275912.1:0-12087 GCA_032273605.1 Panulirus laevicauda | reverse complement strand
CCATTCACTCTATACTGTCAAGGAGGAACAGAGAGAAACCTCTTTCTCTCTCTCTCTCTCTCTCTCTCTCTCTCTCTCTCTCTCTCACACACACAATAACAAACTGATGTACACACTGTGCCAGGCCAGTGTGGTGTACACCAGGATGGGGCAAGTGCTTCGGACTGGAGTAAAATCGCATTGAGCAGGTGGACGCAAGGCTGACCAACGTAAATGCCACATCTCCAATAATCTGGTTCACGACGCAGCATCTTGTTGACCCTTGGAAACCACGGTGCGACCCTTGTACACGACGTTACGACCCTTGGGTATGATGGCCTGGTCTGTGACCCAGACCCTTAAGGGTCCAGTTAAAGGTCACACAGTCATACATACCAGAGGGTCGCATCGTCGTGGTCAAAAAGGTCATACCGTCGTGCTCAAGTGTCGCATGGTCGGGCTCAAGGACGTAACATACTACAGTTATCTGTAACTCTTACGAACACAATTTCACCTTAAACTTATGCAAATGGAGAATTGTTTCCAAAATATCTTATCCTTGAGAAGCCAAGGCCCAGGAGCACACATATGCAAGATAAAACCTCGGGCAAAACGTGCCAGAAAAGAACATATGTGGGTTGAACTTCCCTGAGATTCTACGTATTACACTACAAGGTTATGGATCAAAAAAAAAAATCTACTGTAAAGCTTTCAAACTGTGATTAGAGTCTTTAATTACCTATTACGGCTATAAAAGAATTGTGCTAATGAAGAATAACATGGTTAACTGTGTTGCAGCTTCAGCAGTAAGTGTATGTAAGGGTGGAGTGAAAGACAGACCGCGATACCGTCAAACTCCTAAAAAATTATTCTAAAGAGATGTTTAGTTACTTCATGAAGTGCCCATGTGGACAGGTCTGGTACAGCTGTAACGAACAGCGTTAGTGCACCTGTATTCCTCACTGGCAGTGTAAGTATCATAGCTCTATTAGTGTCCATTCGTGTTAAGGTCCATGTGAGGCCGTTTCACTGACTCCTATGTTAGGTTAGATAGTCATATAAGCCTCGGATTTAACGAAGTCTGACCAGGATTTGGTGGATGACGTGTCCGCATGTTAAGCACTTCCTTTACACCCTCAACTACAAAACTCATGCATATTTCATGAACGAAATCCCTTTCGAAAATAATTCTAACGTCTCGGGCAGACTTATAACGAGGATTTTTAAGAACTTTTAATGCTTTTGTAATTCACAATCAACTTTTTTTCCTTTTTTATTTTGCGATACTTTGTGAGCGAGGACACTTAAGGCTGGGACTTCAAATTTTTTAGAGAGACTTTTCAGCATATACTAAAAGCAACAGACCAAGAATATCGCTCAGAGATCTATGAAAGAAGATCAGACAATTTACCGTATATACCAAAGGTACCAGGAAGTATGGCTGAAAAGGAGGCAACATGAAAACTTATTTCACATTACCGGTGAAAATGGGAACCACAGTTTCACAGATTGTTATACGGGGTCTGTGACCGAAATGCTTCGTGACGTCATTCGTGAGAACCACAGCTTCACAGACTGTTATACGGGATCTGTGACCGAAACGTTTCGTGACGTCATTCGAAGTCAGCAGAACAAATGACGTCTATAGTTAAGAGCTCCTGCAGTCCAGCCCTTCTGCCTCCCTGTGCGGTGCCTTTTTCCAGTCGCCACGGCTGGAATGTCTTCAAATTAAAGTTATATATTGTATCAGTCGGTGCCATTACCGGGCAACAGCTGACGTTCATCACCCCCAAGAAGACTAATGACGCTTCATTACGTTAACTATGAACGTATTCAACGAACACTTTTGTTGACTACAGCCGCACCTAAATTTAGCTGGACGTAATATTAGCGGATGCGAAGGTAAGTTAGCCCCTCCCGCCAACTTGACCCAGTTAAATGGCTATCGATTATAACCTAATTCACCTTAATCATACGTTAATAACTCCTTCTCAGCAAACCTCGCAAATGTAATACAAAGTTTGAGTTTAAAAAGGTACTTGGATGGATATATTAATCTTGAAATATATCAATCTAACGTTCATACGGACAAGAATTCGTCTATTCCAAAGGCTCTAAAGAATGACGAAGCCACGATTCTTACAGTGTGTGTGTGTGTGTGTGTGTGTGGCGAGACTGGAGCACACACAAACTACCTTCGTACCATGACTGATTCGCTTCAGTTTCATCAAGATCACATTCACGATTTCAGTAGATTGTCATAAGACACCAGGATTTTTCTGACGTAACTTATTATTTCCACATACATGCATACATACTTTCATACATACATACGTACACATCGAAGACAAAGTAGGAGAGATATTGGACCCTTTTAACAGAAACAACTTAAAGTTTCAAGAAATACTTGTGGTTGGTTCACGTAATCAGTCCGTAATGGGTCGTCACAATATATAAACTGTCAAAGGAACATTCATGATTTACTGTCCTCCCAAGAATTTTACAGAAACAGATATATTCTTAAACGAAGGAAAAATGAGAGAACAGCCGGATCGTACAGGAGACATCGGGACACAAGCTCCTCACAGGTAGTAGAAGCCTCATAATGATGAGAAGTCTTAACTATGAGGGACTGGGTAGACACGGATTCACAGGGAGATAACTAAGGTCATGGAGATTCACATTCTTGAAATATGTACAGGAAAATATTCCTCATCAATATACTGGATCACACGAGCCAAAGTGGCTCATATGCTTCCACTAACCTAGGTGTTGTTGTGGTGTATAATAACGTATATACAGGAAATATCAGATTTGATACGTCACTTGGAGAAATAAATGATCATGTGCTTGAATCTGACTACATGTTTAGTGAAGACATTGAAAGAAGAGGAACACACACTCAGGGATACAGCTGTGATGACTGTATATGAAACTAAACAATCATTGTAAGAATACATACTGACAGAACGGAATCCCAAAGACACAATCTAAATTATCACTCTGGAAGCATTTGTGAATTCTATAATGGAGTTAGTCCACGTGCATCACTGGCAGAGGGAAGAGAAAAAAGGAAGGAAAAGAGTGACAGTCATAAATACAAGATGTCAGACATCTGAAGAACATAAAGATGTGATATGGACGAGACAGTGGCAAGTATTGCCAAGTCCTTAACGAACCTTTGAACAGCGTATCATAATCTTCAGCAACAGAAAAGATGCATGACATTAACAACATCTACACACACACATTCTTGATTACAAGTACACACATTTAATGAAAAATATATGAAATGAAAAATATGTTCATGCAGATAGCAATAGATTTATATTCATGCAGGATAGTGTATTACTGTATTTTTTTTCAATCATAAAGGTTTTTCTTAACATCAGCAACGAAGAATTATGTATACCAAACTGTTCTAAATCTGATTCAGTGTCTTTAACGTCATTTGCTATATTCAATCATTCTCTTATTGAAGTCCACGTTCTAAAACTATCATTATAGTAACAATCTTTGATTAAGACATTTAAGGTTAATCAATACTAAAATTACGGACGGATTCAGTGGGTCTTAATCCAGGTCGTGAGTCTTTGGAAATCCGTCCAATACGTTGTCCAGTGCGAAGAAACTACCAGGTGTTGAGTTGTGGGGGCTGCGCGAAGTTTAGATTTTACGAATTCAATTACAGAGCAGAACGATTCATGGCATCAAGTTGTGCCAGAAAATGAAATAAGGTTATTTCGCGTCGGCCATTTGCTTCCAGGGCTCGGTTATAGACCTGGATTTGCGCACGGTCTTTAGGATCTGGTCCCCCTGGAATAGGATTTGTGCACGGTCTTTAGAATCTGGTTCCCCTGCAATTCCAGAATTTCATCAACTACGGGAGATGTTTCAGTAACGAAGTGGTTGACGGATCAGACAAGCGTCGTTGATCACATCAACCATGAATGGATTCGCAAGAAACTGAAGTAGGAGCTCACCTTCTTCAGGTCATCGAACTTGGGCCGATAATAATAAGAAAGCCAGTCCTGCATCCTAGCTCTATAACCCCCCTCGACCTTGTGATCTTTTGCCATCTCGACCTTGTGATCTTTTGCCTCAGTTTCAGGCCATCTCTTTTACCCGACACTTGAGATGGGGTAAGTAGTTGAAGTCTGTGAACTGCAGATCTCTTTGCAGAAGCTATATTTTGAAACTTGAAAACTGTGCGAGTAAGGTCGCAGATAATTCTATGCTTCCCCTGGACTGCCAAGTTGAAAGGCTGATGTTGGATAACATTAGTAATAAAAACATCAGATCTTGAGTCCATCTGTCATCTTCAGTTACGGATAAAAACTTCAACATATATTTCAGGAAAGCAATGATAAGATACCAACCGTTCAAGAAAGCTATGCAAGACACCGCTGGTTCATGACCACCTCACAAAACGAGAGATAAAACTTCTGAAATGTCAGTGGGTGTTCGAGAGCCCGATAAGGCCCACATTTTCCCCATCACTGCAGGTCCTTCATCCAGGGCAACACTGACAAGTTTATCAAGAGGCACGTCGGCATTTGTCACTGCTATGTTGAGCACTTTGTTTTTTCTTTCATGTCACCAACATGAGTTTTTTCTCTTAGCGGCATAAAGTCCACCTTGTCTCCTTTCACAGTTTCATCCACGGAAACGTAAGGGAATATGTTGTGGGCAATCTTGTATACATCTGTGGATTCATCAACAGCAAAGCTCACTGCTAAAGAACACTTCACATCGTTTTGCATCTTGCTTGGAACATGAGATACGATTCTTAGTAGTGAGATCCGACACTGCAATTTGTCTCAACAGTCACTTCTGTTTTGCGTTAATTGGATCTAAGAATTACAACGTCTTCAGCAATGTTTTTCTTAGAATCTCCATCACAGTACGAACGCTTAGCACAAGCGATATTCCATAAGGTAACAAGACTATCTTCAGCTGTTGTGTATGAATAGTGAACGCTGACAGTGCTGACTGCCTAGGCTCGAATTTAATACAGCTTATTTATCTGCACTTCCAATTTAGGAGGAGAAACTTCGATGGAAAGTTCCTATGATTAGTTTTGTGGCGATGTTTCAAGCTACTGACTTCACAGCGAGAGAGAGAAGCATCGAAATAAGTCACAGTGGCGTCCCTTGTGTAACAAGGTCTCCAACATCCTCCTCGCATCCTTGTTTAGAACATTGGTTCTCATGCTCAAGTTTCCGTCTCTTAAAGTTTGACGATGACATTTTCATTCACGGAGTTTTAAAGGAATATTAACACACAAATCTGACCTTTTCAGATGCAACTTGCGCTTAAAAACAGTAAATATGACCTGTATTACAAGGAATGCTGAGAGAACAAGTATTCTACAAGTCTGAACAGAACAACATCTGTGTTTTCGACTGATGGTCAGTGTTGCCACTCACCAAATGGAGAAGGTCCAACAGAACTCCAATGAAATATCCCTATATTTACCGAAATTTCTAAAAGAAAGAAAACTCTTACCATATACTATCGTATCACCTTAAGTTAGGCTATACGTAGTGAGGCGTTTTATCTCGCAACTTGATGCAGCCTTCGGTATTTCCCTAAATGAGACGAGGTTGGAGACCTGATCAGAACCTATATAGCTCACGAAGGAGAGCCAGAGTGCGAGGGAGAAGGACGAGCTGGACCGATGTTTTCCCGCGGGTCGCTACTTTCGTGTGTAAAAGAACCGCATGCGGCTTAAGAGGGACAGTTTGGCCTTGCTTGATATAGGCAGCGGAGCAGCCAGGCAGAATCTTAAAAGTGTAAGAGAGAGAAAAATACAATCATACTGTAAGGCAAGTCAAGAGGAGCTGAGAAACTTTGAGAAAAATATTGTGGACGAGGCAGAGGAAAATCCAAAACTATTCCACAAATTTCTTAAAAGTATACCGTCAATTAAAAAGAGCAGCTGATTTGGCTGAGTGAATTCAAAGATGAAAAAATATCAGAGGCCTAAATAATATCTTTATCAGTGTATTCACAGTGGAATGCACTATAACCATAACACTAGTGGGTTGGAATGTGGGGAAGGAATTGGAAATCAATTTGAAAAAATATAGAAGCTGTTGAAGGTTTTTGATCCATGTAAAGCACATGGATGTTTAGATATTTCCATATGTGCTCAAAGAGTGTGTAAACATGCCTGACAGGCCACATGAATGTTGAAAAAAAAATCGTTGGAAGAGGATACATTGTCTTGGAATCGGAAGAGAGAAGACGTCGTGCTCATTTTTATAAAAGGGTATTAGAAAATTCTACTCAACCACGGACCTGAATCTCTGACACGTTTGGTCTAACATGCTGGAAAAGATAAAACAAAATGAAAATTAATATTCACTTCCAAAAGAGAAACAGCCAAGGCGAGCCTGCATCATTGTCAGTTGATAAAAGGGAGTTACAGTCTCGTCGAAAATCTTTTCTTTATAGAAATCTAAGACTTCCCTGCTTCTGACTGTAGCGTAACCTCGAAACTGTGAAGGTAAGGCCTTCCGAACCCTCCGCCTTCCGCCTTTCTTACTCATTCTCCCATTTTACAAACCAAAGTGGGAGAAGAACAGAAGAGCCAAGCAGAAATTTGTCATCGTAGGTTCAGATTGGTGTTCGAAAATGTGCTCGATTGTAACTTCGATGACCAAGAGGAGAGACAGACGCAATGGAAAGACAGACGATATGTTTAATAAAAGAAACTTGGATATCTTGAAGGAGATTTGGGCCCAATGGTTCCAGAATGTTAAGGGGGTAAAGTTCGATGTGTGTGAGGAGGGCAAGAGTTTGAGGTATTTCTGATGAAAGAGCAGTAGGACCGAGTTCAAAAGTGTGTAGAAGAAAGTTCCAGACTGATGTGGGTTAGGATGATGACCACAAGAGTTGGGCGATTGCTAGAGCTTATGTACCTGGTAGAGGGAGGAATAGTGCTCTGTGGGAGGAATTGGGTTACTGCCTTGAAAGTTTTGATGCAGTGGATCCAAACTTGGTGCTAAAAGTGGGTTATGTGACAATGCGGGGTACACTTGGAGGGTATGGGGTTTCTCGTGTAAATCTAGATAAAAAGGAGCTTCCCGATGTGGGCTCTGAAAGTGGAATTCTATTGGAAAAATGTGGACTATACATAAATTGCGAACTACGGTATGCGAGGGGCAAAGGGGATTGGAGGTTGACAGGCACTATTGGAATAAGTGCCAACTGCATCCCTTGTGAAGGAAAGGTTGTTGGATGTGGACGTGCCGAGAAGAGCTACAGGTGGAACGTCTGATCATTTCTTGATGGAGACGAGCGTAAAAGTTGGTTGAGGTTTTAGGAATAAAGGAAATGATATATATGTGTGTGTGTAAAGAAGTAGTGAAAGTGAGCAATCTTGGAGAAGTTATGTAGAGACGCCTCAGTAGACTGAGTGAAGGCATGGGGAAAGTGTCAATAAATCATGTGGCGTGGAAGGTGAAGTGTGTGGCATAAGGTAAAAGAAATGTGGATACATGGGAGAGAGTAATGAGTGGTGCAATGATGAAATTTAATCGCCCATAAGAGAGAATAGGAAGGTGTATTGAGACAGTACCTGCAGGGAAAAAATGGGAATGAGAGGCCAGAGTACAAGCGAAAGAGGCAAAGATCATGAAAAACGTATGCGGGCGGAAAAGGATGGCAAATGAGATATGCAGTGAGAACAGATCTCCAAAGGAATATCATACATGGAATTCTTCGATATTATGAGGGGTTTTACGAGTTTTCAGGACAGTATAATGTTCTCTCGATTTCTCGATTCGTAAATGATCAGTCCCCATTTCTCCTGAGAGTCAGCCCTAATATATCTTTAAATAATTTCTCTCCAACACTCCGCGTGTTTACTGGCGATACGTTCCTCTATGCTCGTCTCGGGTTGTTTATAAACAAAGCGTCATCAAGTACAAAATGACCAACACGTTATGTGAGCGAAGCTAGATTTAGAGTTATGTTAACAGAATAAAATGCGAGGGGCTCAGCTGCAGCAGCAGGCGCTTGTGATCGAGTGCACGGAGTAAATCCTGTTCCAAATGTATCGCAGACCACTTCAATGTCCTTCTGTACCTCGAGTAATGGAAAGAAAGAGGTCCATGGCAGACCAGCCAGCTTGTATCTAGACAGAGTGTCTAGCCCTAATATGGGAGCCTCCTTGTTCTGTGGACCCGTCGCTCAGACCCGAGAGAGGGAGAGAGTCAGGGTGTAAACAAAGGTTGGGTAAGTCGGTTACACCACCAGATCCTCGTGTCTTGTATGTGAGGCGGTCGACAGTGGAGACGCCCTCACGACAATTCTGAGAAAAGAGTTCAGCAGGGTTACGTTCAAACCTTGACTCCAGCGCTTTAATGTACGCATTAGCCAGGCTCGGTGATACGTAAGCTGGACTTCCATGTTGCCAGCTAGATGTCTGGATGTCGTTCGTAGCCTAGCCTTTCAGTGGACGGGAGGAAAAAAAAGGAGCCAAATAAAGAATCCGGATTCCTGTTTAGGTGTCACTATTTTCTGCCGTTCCATCTAGCATCAGGTCCCCGAGCGACAACGATGTGCGGAACAAAACATCGAAACCAAGAAAACGGATTCGTATATTTCTGTTTATGTTTCCTACGGTTTCAGTCGTATACCACGCGTCACCGTCACCCTTCCAGATTCCTTTCCTCCGCGTCCATCAGTATGTGGGACACTGGGACATCCCCGGTGAGATACTGTGCATTCGGTGGAATTTAGAACCTTGATCGGTTCGGCTCCTTCATAAAAATCCGAGGCTGTTCCAATAATATCGGCGTAAGTGATGGGAGGAAATAACGTCAGAAGTACAGCAAGTGTTTCCCCCTACTCCCCTCGTACAACAAAAATCATTTGTCAATACAGAAGATGAAAACGTCCAACAAAGTCGTTTATACCAGGTGGTAAAGGACAGAGCATCCATTATACATACCAATAATTACCATGAAATGCGTGGGGGATTTAAATAACAAAGGAATATGTAGATATATCCACGTGCAAACTGTCTCTTTGGGGAGAGAATGAGCGGCAGGTGGGAGGCGAGGGACCACGGCTGACACGTTCGACACGTCCGACGTGACAACAACACTAGCCACAAACACAGGCATGAAAAACAACAACAACAACAACATTTTGGGGGCAAAATAGCTGGTAAACATGAGTAAAATTTGTTTTGAACACCTACACCAGCTTAACCATGGCACCAGGGGATATGGCACCAGGTGAACCATGGAAACAGGGGTAACGGAAACTGGTGAACCACGAAGCTTGTAAAAAATGTAGAAGTAATCTTAGATCATAAGAGTAATAGATAAAACACAGCATAATGACTGGGAACTTGGGGTGATGCAGGGAATATACACACAGCTAAGAAGCTGCATGGGGCCCCACGAGTGTAAAACTACCCCCCTACCCCACCCCAACCGTACCAATAAACAATCACAGAGAGGGAATTACACACACGTTTCTGAAGATGAGCTGAAGCTGTCCAATACATGAAATGGTCTTCAAGATGTCAATGGGAATAGGTAATGTGCCGAGGGAGGTGAGGAGCAAAAACATCATATTTACACTGAGACAGGAGACCAGGAAGACGCCCTGACCCACACACCGTCCTCTGACGACTGTGGGTCGGGAAAGTGCTGGAAAAGACGATCAGAAAGCAAATGGACGATTACTTGAAGCGGTGGATCTATCTGATAGACAACATGGTTTTAGGGAAAGGAGGTTTTCACGACAAGAGCGACTCACCTTTAGGTAAAAAGAAAAAAAAATAATGGCCGAATGGATTGCATTGTATCTGGAATGTCAGAAAGCATTTGCCATTAGACTAATTACGAGACTGGTAAAGATACCGGGTCTCCAGGCAGGAGACGCCGTTCAAGGCCGCGTATCAGGGTAGCCTTCTGGAAATGGATTGACGTCAGCAGCGGCGTGCCGCAGAGTTCCATTCTGGGACCTCTGCTCTTCTTTATGGATGTGAATGACCTGCTAGGAGGATTGCACTCCTGCCTGACAATGTTGGCGGACGATACCAAGGTAACGAAGAAAGAAAAAACGAGGGGGACTGCACCGATTTACAAGGAGACCAAGACAAAGTTGGTATGACAAATGGCTGCTGAAGTTTATCTAAGTAAACGATAAGTAATGAGGATGGGATACAGTGACAGATGACGTCGAAATTTGCAAGCAAGGAGAAATTCAAGAGGAGCAGAGTATCCTTTCGTGTTGACAGACCGGTGGATAAGAGGGAGACAAGAAAAGAAAGCCGGAAGGCAAATGATAAGGATAAAGAAAAAGAGGTTAGAGGGCAGAGCAGCCTCGCCACAGATAAGAAATATGAAGCTACGGGAACAGCCGATTGAAAGTAATGTCTACCAATGCACATGGACTAAAAGGAAAAGGACAAGACCTGGAACCCAAGGATCGAATCATAATCACTCGGGGAGAACAAACCTGAAAGTGTTGAAGCTGAGGAACAATATTTACCAAGGTACAAGATTGTACCTAATCTGGCTAGAGGGATACATGACAAAGAGAAGACAAAGGAGGAGGAGGACTGGCCCTTAGAAATGGGGACAGCCCTCAAGTGTCAGGAAATACTGCAAGACGTCCAGTTGAAACAACACATGATAGAAAAGGTAAACGCAGGCAAGAATTAAGTGATGGTAATCTGTCATTCTGTTATGAATTTTAATGAACCAGAACAGATATACAAGGTAATAAATAATAAAGAAACAATCAGGCTGGTACACGGGGCAGTGGAACAAGACTGTTCAGAGGCGATAAAGTTCTATTAATAAAACATTTCAATAAAAATGAGATAATCTGAGAGAATTTAGATTATCTTTGAGATTGAGAGTCATTATACAAGATCTTTCGAGAGTAATCAGATAATTGTCACATACTATCACGTCAGAGGGAGTGATACATCATTATCACTTGTCCTTATCTTCATACATAGTAACACGAAAAATTGCGAGTAACATTTATGATAAATGAACAGGAAAGAGTGATCATGTCGGGCATATGTTTAATTATGTGGTAAATGAGGACATAAAAGAGAATAAAGTTGAAGATTACACTCCCAGGGGATATACAATCATGGAAATTATATAAAATCAAATGTTCTTATGGGAACATAAAGTAAGAATCAAGTAGCCGTGAAGCCGGTCGTTGCTGGTGGACAAGGACCATGGCATTTTTAGCTTCAGATACAGAGGGAAGTTTACAAAAGTTGAGAAATGTGAGGTTCAATAAAACATCTCAAAAGGAGGAGGAACTTAAGGATGTAATGTGGTGGGAAATACATACGGTATGAGAGAACACCAGCACTTGAAAGGTACAGGAGAGCAAAGAATGATCGGAGCAAAGTAAGATAGACACTTTGAAAAAAGAAATAGTGTGTATAAGGCTAAAGGTAATTCAAAAAGCTTCCATGCATTTTTCAGGCGTAAACCGTCAGTTACACAACAGCTAATCTAACTGAAGGATTCACAGGGATGAATAATGGAATAATGTGAAGATAAGAGAGGAGCTGAATGACAAGTTCAAAAGCTTTAATAGTACATAACGCCACAGAATTATCATCAGTCAAATAGAATGGAGACGTCTTGGAAAGCAACGATACGTTCAGAAAAGACAAATAGCACATCACTAAAAGGCCTTGACCTACGCAGGGGCTACTACGGTGTCAGGATGTGGCTGTGAGGTCGCTTGCATATGCAAGTTCCTTCACACTGTGGTTGCTGGAGGTAATGGGGAGTCATGCTGAAAGAAAATGAAAGACGGGTGGAGAAAGAACTGCTCCTTGAGGAACCCTGTTGTATAGCTTTGGGCTTTTAAAAGTGAACCTGTTGTGAGTGACCCCGCCATGGCGGCCGGCTTTGAAGTTGGCCAACCAGTTTTTGTCACTGTTTTGGAGGCTGGCGTCAAGTATAATTTGTGAGAAGATTTGTCAAATGTTTTGTTGACGTGTGTATATTGCCGTTAATGTAGTGCGGGCTATGGGATGCGACTGGTCGAAGCCATCCAAGATAATGTGTCAGATTTGTAAACAAATGAATAAATACATTATAT
>JAUTXX010275693.1:0-14120 GCA_032273605.1 Panulirus laevicauda | reverse complement strand
GGCTGAGGTCGATCTCCCATGAGCGTCCATTTTCCGCGTGGAGTCCTCAGCTCCGTCAGGAGTATCGTCATTAATGGAGACCTTTTCTACGGACCTCTGTGGCAGTCGATGTAGACCAGCCTCAGGAGTCTCTACTGGCACCGTGGGAGTATCTGGTGTGAGAGGAGTTCCACCCAGAGAAGCAGCGATCTTCACCTCGGGTTTCTGAGGTATGATGAGGTGGGTCATCGGCTGAGGACACCTGACTTCCACCATGTTGGTCTGAGGGGTCAAAGGAGTGACTGCCTGCATAGTTACGTCTTCTACCATACAGGTCTGAGGCACCATGGGAGCAGGAGACTGAAGCGTGCCCACCTCCTCCACCAGAGTGATGTCCACTTTCACTCTGGAATCCTGCGAGGTTGGTGGCGTGGCTCCGGTACCTTCTGGAGCACAAATGACTCCCACTGTGGAGTAAGGTGGTGTTACTTCTGCTATGTTTCCAGTGGCAATGAACTCCGCCTGAGAGCCTTCAAGCATCAGAGTCCTCATTTCAGCAGTGCTGACCTCCATCAACGACTTTGGCTTTCTTAAAGAGGCAGTTGCTTGAGCAGTGCTGGCTTCCTCCATGGAGGTCTGAGGTGTCACAGAAGTAACCGCCTGAGCGGCGTGAACTTCGACCGCAGAGTTCTGTGGGGTTGAAAGATTCACACTTCGGGTTGGGCCGATTTTCTCCATCGGGTTCTGCGGTATTGAGGAAGTCGATGCTTGCAGAGTGCCAAGTTCCATCAAGGCCATTTGAGATGTTTGAGGATCTATTACCTGGGGTTTGGTTACCACCATCCTGGAGTTACGCTGAGTGAAAGGAGCCAGAGCTTCGGTACTCTGGTCCTCAAGAATGGAGTTTTCTGGTATCAAAGGAGTCACTGGTGCTGTAGACTCAATATCCAACGTGGAGCTCTCTGGTGATCGAGAGGCCAGTGCCTGAGGCGTGATCACTCTCACCTTGGATGCTTGTAATGCAGTAGCTTCTTGTACACTACTCACCTCAGCTACGGATTTCTGTGGTGTCTGAGGCGTAACAACTACTTCAGCTGAGGTGACTTTCACCCAAGGCCTGTCTGATGTCTCGGAAATTACTGACGGTGTCGAGCCGACCACTACCCTGGATCTCCGTGGCACTGCAGAAGTCAATGCTAGAGGAGCACCGGCTTCTACTGCTTCATCATGTAGTGTTAAAGTTACTGCCTCAGTACAAGTGGCTTCCATTACCGACTCCTCTGGTGACAGACGACCCACTGCATGACTAGAGTGGTCTTCTACAATGTGGGTCTGTCCTCTTGGAGTAGGTGGTGTTTGAACAGCGCTGACCTCTGCTTCCGTGGGGTCGTCAGGGTGAAGGTGAAGAGACTCTTGATCACTTTCGATTTCCACCATGGCGCTCTGCAGCACCGGAGCGATCACTGCTTGGTAGTCCTGCAGTGCCAGAGAAGTTATACATTCAGTGGTGTCGACTTCCTCGGTGAAGTTCTGCTGCGGAAGGAAAGTAACTGCGTGAACAGTCCTGGCTTCCTCCATAGGTACATGAGAAGTCACAACCTGGGGTGTCGTGGTGGCTACCTCCAAACCCTCCTGTTGTACCGCTGGGGCCACAGCTTGAGTGACACGGACATCCTCACAGGATTCCTGTGGTGTCATCACAGTCAGTGACTGTGGTGCTACAAGAGCCGCAGTTTGTGATGTATCGATTTGTAGCATCGAGGTCTGTGGTGTTGAAGGAATCAAGACTTGAGGTGCCCTCGCCACCGTCAGGTTGTGGGGTATCTGAGGAGTACCTGTCTCTGCAGTGTCGTCTGCCACAGCAGAGCTCTGTGATACTGAAGTAGTCCCTTTCCGGGGGAAGATAACTTCCACCACGGAGCTCTGTGGTGTCACAAGTGTAATGTCTTTATCAATGGAGCTCTGTGTTGTCAAAGGTGTAATGTCTTCCACCATGGTGCTCTGTGGTGTCAGAGGTGTAGTGTCTTCCACCAGGGAGCTCTGTGGTGTTACATGTCTACTGTCTTCATCTATATAGCTCTGTGGTGTCACACGTGTATTGTCGTTATCTATGGAGCTCTGTGGTGTCACAAGTGTACTGTCTTTATCTATAGAGCTCTGTGGTGTCAGAGGTGTAGTGTCTTCCACCATGGAGCTCTGTGGTGTCAGAGCAGTGCTGACTCCCTGCACAGAGTCACGCGTTTCCACAGCAGTCGCATCAACTTCTAAGACATGGCCTTGTGGTACTACTGGAGTCTCCACCTGAAGCGTGGCAGCTTCCACCGTGGTCTTCCGTGTTGTCTCAGTCTGTGCTAGAGAAGCCCTGACTTCCACCGTGGAATCATCAACAGTGAGTGGAGTCAGTCCCTGAGCAGAGTCGACCTCAAGCATACGGGTATGTGATACCGCAGGAGGCGGTGTCTCAGCCGGGGTGGGTGCCAACGAGGACTTCTTCAGTGGTGCACAAGTCATCGTCTGGGGAGGGTCCTCCTTCACCGGGGAGATGTGGGGTTTCAAAGGAGTGGACTCTCGAGCGCCACCGATTTCCACCTTAGTCTTGACTGAAGTGTCTTTTTCCGTGACGTGAACTGTCACTAAGGGTCGATCTGGTGCTCGGGGAGTCGCCTCTTGATCCACACCGACACCCATCACTGACCTCCCAGCGGTGAGAACCGCCATAACGATATTCTGTGGTGTGGGACGAGTCACTGCCTCAGCAGTGCTGACTCCCTCCGTGCAGATCTGGTGTGGAGGATAGGTGGATGCCTGAGAGCTGCTGGCGGTGCTGGCTACCATCATGGCGCTCTGCTGGGGAGTGGAATACGTTGTTGCTTCAGTAGCGCTGGCCTTCTCTACAGACCTGTGTGGTGGTATACGACATGTCTCATGAGCAATGTTGCCCGCCAACGTGGAGCTATCTGGTGACCGAGGCGTCACCATCGGACTGGTGCTAACCTTTACCCGGGAGTTTTGTGACGACACAGTAGCCACAGCTTTACTAGTACTGACCTCTGTATCAGTGGTCTGAGGTAGTGGGGAAGAAGCAAGCGAGCTCTGTGGTATCAGAGAGGAAAGATCTTTGGTCCTGCTTGCTTCAGTCGTAGGGATCTGTAGTGTTCGAGGAGTTGCCGGAGTTGTAATGTCAACTTCAGCCACTGTGCGCTGAGGCATCACAGGAACCACAGCTTGAGTAATGTCCACCTCTTTTATGGAATCCTGTGGTGGCTGGGGAGTGCTGAGTCCCAACATGGAGCTCTGTGGTGTTGAAGTCACAGTCTGAGCAACAGTGACTTCCTCCAAGGCGTTCCGTGTTCTCTCATAGATGCTGACATCCGCCATGGAGTTCTGGGACGTTTGAGGAGTTGAAGGATGAGCAGTTTCGACTTCCTCCGTGGAGTAATGTGGTGTAAGTGAGATCACTGCCTGAGCAGTGTCCATGTCCACCACGGAACTCTCTTGTCTTGGGAATATCACTGCTCCAGGAGTGTCGAGTGCCATGATGGAGGTCTGTGATGAAGGAACGGTCCCAACCTGAGGAACGTTTGCGTCCAGATGAATTAAAGGAGTCACTACTTCAATACTGGGACTCTGTGGGGTTAGAAGAGTTGCAGTTTGTGGAGTGCTGTCTGTTAAGACCGTGTTTTGAGGTGTTATGGGAAACAGTGTATGAGGTGTTTGGAAAGTTGGTGCCTGAGGTGTTAGGGATGTCGGTGCATGAGGTGTTAGGGAAGTCGGTGCATGAGATATATGAGAAGTCAGTGCATGAGAGGCATTTACTTCTAATGTGGAGTCTGGTGGTGCATGAGGACGTACTACCTGACAAGTGTTCATTTCTACCATAGAGTTCTCGGGGGTCAGAGGAGTACCTTTTCCAACACTGATAGCTTCAGTCATGGCCTTCTTTCCCATCATAATCACAGGTTGGGTATCAACTTCTCTCACGGAATTCAGAGGTGCAAGATGGCTGACTTCTGCCACAGAGGCCTGTGGCGCAACGGAGACGACCACTGGACGTTTAGTGACACCTGCCATGGGATCTGGTAGCGGAGTGACAGTGTCAGTAGCACTGACTTCCACAACAGAGGTCACAGACGAAACAGGAGTTACAGCTTTCGAATGGGTGGCCTCCACCATGGAGCTCTGAGGCGTTTGAGAACCACTCGTCTCTAAGACGGAGCGCTGTAGGACAAAGGGACTAGTTGCTTCAACATCTTCAGATTCTGCCACTGATTTCTGTTGTGTCAGAAGAGACGATGCCGGAGCAGGTCTGGCCTCCACCATGGAGCTCTGTAATGATGGGGTTGGGTCTTCTTGAGCAGCGGTGGTTCTCACCCAGGAACTCTGTCGTGGTACAAGAGTCTGTGATTGTGAAGTGAGTACTTCCATCATGGCAGCCTGCAGTGGTACAGTGGTGGCTTCCTTATTACTACCCAGTGGTACAGTGATAGCTTCCTCATCACTACTCAGTGGTACTGCAGTACAAGTGATAGCTTCCTCATCACTACTCAGTGGTACTGTGGTGGCTTCTCTTACACTGCTCATCTCCATCACTGACTTCGGTTGTGTTTTCCGAGTTAACGAGTGAGTGGTGCTGCTCTCCATTACACAGCTCTGTGATGGTAGAGGTTTCTCTGCTTGTCTGGTGTCGACTTGCATTTGAGGGACCTGCTGCGCTGGGCAAATCTGTCCCTCTGGAGCAACGAGTTCCTCCGTGGAGATCGGCTGCGTCTGAAGGGTTAATGTCCTAGAAGCATCAACTTCTGATGGAGATTTCTGTAATGCCTGAAGATTTACGGTCAAGTTAGTGTTGGCTTGTGCCATGGGGATCTGTGGCACTACAGGGCTACCCTCTTGGGTACTCATGTTTTTCACTAAGAAATTCTGTGGTGTCAAAATGGTCAGTGATTGAGTACTGCTGGATTCCACGGTAGACATCTGTGGGATGTGTATTCTCTGCATATTGCTCATTCCAGTCACAGAACTTGAGGGTGCAACAGGAGGCCTTGTTACTGGGTGACTGAGTTGTGCCACAGTGTTCTGTAGTGACCGTGGAGTCACTACTTGAGTTGCATCCATATCCATCACGTAGGCCTGCGATGGTTCAGGGTCAAGTGGTGATGTGTAGATCACCCTGGAGGTCTGAGGTAGAACAGTAGTGGTTTCTCCTGTCCCTGTGGTAGGGGTTCCCACCATGGGCCACTCTGGTGTGGGAAGGGGAATGGCATCAGTCGTCTCAACCTCCACCTTGGGAAGACTTGATGTGAGACGAGTTCTTAACTGAGTAGTCTTGGCATCCACCGTGGACATCTGTGGACTCACAGGAGTCGCTGCACAAGTAGTATCAATCTCCACCGTAGTGTCTGGTGACATCTGGAGAATACCTGGTTGAGCAGTGTGGAATTTCACAATGGGATCTTCTAGCGTTTTAGGAGTCACTTTGTTACGAGTGTCGCCTTCTGACGAAGGGGTGGACGAATGAGAAGTACCGATTCCCGTCATGGAGCACTGCGGTCTTACAGTCACTGTCTGAGTAGTGACGACATCCACTGTGGAGTTTTGTGGCGGCAGAATAGCAGCTTCCTGAAAAGTATCAACTTGTACCGTGGATTTCAGTGCTGTTACAGGAATCACTGCTGTAGTGCTGACGTTCACCGTGGGGCTCTTTCGTGACAGAGCCTGTACCTGAGTAGTGGTGACCATCTGGGATTCCTGTGGTGTTATAAAAGTCACTTCCTCAGTCGTGTTATCTTCCCCCCTCACGACGCGGAGCGGTGGTGTTGATGAAGGCAGTGCTTGAGGCGTGCTGCCTTCAACCATAGACATCTGTGGTGATGTAAACGCTTGAACAGTATGAACCTTTGCCCTGGAGTACTGTGGCATCAGAGGAAGGATCTCTGGGGAACTGTTGACTTCTGCAGAGGAATTCTGAGGGGCTAAAGGGCCAACCAACTGAGCAGTCTGGTCTTCCACTCTAAGCCTCTGTGGTATGAGTGGGGTCACTCTCTCTATGACGTTGACCTCGGTCAGGGAGATCTGGGGAGGTAAAACCGTAGCTGCCTCAGAAGTGTCCACTTCGACTGGTGTACGAGTCGTTCCTTGAGCAAAGATAACTACGTCACGCTCTAATCTTCCTCTACTAACTTGCATGTCTGTGTTCTCTCCTGCTCTTGAAGTGGTTGTCACGTCCGCCATGACAGTCTGCAGCGTCAGGGAGGCCACTGCCTGAGAAGTGATAACTTCCATAGCAGAATTCTGGGGCACTGGAGAAGCCATTGCTTCAACAGTGCTGACTTCCACCATGGAATATTGCGTCGTCAGAGGTGTGGCTTCCTCAGTACTGGCGTCTTCCACCATGGACGATAGAGGGCTATGAGGGGCCATCTTTTCCTCGGTGCTGGTTCTCTCCCTCAACCTTTGTCTTGTTGGACGAGTCCCTGCCTGCGGAGTACTACCGTCCACTGTGGAGTGCTGTGGTGTCATGGGAGTAACTGTCTGAAGCTTACCAACTTCCACAATAGTGAATGGTCTAAGTTCATCTACACTTTCTCCAGTGGTGACTTCCATGACAGGTCTCTGTGTCGGTAGGAAAGCCTTAGCTTCAGTGGCGTCTACGTTCATGATAAAGTCGTGTGGTAGGAGGGATGTCACTGCTTGAGCTGTGTTAACTTCTGACATGGTCATCTGCGGTGCTGGAGGAGCAGATGCCTGAGTGCAATCCCCTCCTACCACTGAGTCTTGTGGCCTAAGTGGAGTTACAGCTTGAGCGCTGAAGATCTCTTCAGGAAAGCATTGTGACGTGTGAGGATGAGTCACTTCTTCAGCAACTTTTGATTCCATGGAGTTATGCGGTGTGTGGGTCTTCCCTGCGCGAGGAGATATAGTCTCACCGATAGAGTGCCATGCTAATGGTGGGGTGAAAGTTTGAGGACTGGTGACTTCCACCACAGATTTCTGTGGTGGCGCGGTAGTTACCGCCTGGGCACTGCTAACTTCTACTATCAAATAAGGTGGTAACTCAAGAGTCTTCGCTTCAGTACAGATTTCCACTTTGGAGTTTTGAGATGCAAAATGAGTCACTCTATCAGTACGACTGACTTCCGAAATAATGTTGTGCATTCTTTTAAGATGAAGTGTACGAGAAGTGCTGACATCCACCGCAGGGTCATGTGATGCTGGAGATGCCACTGTCTGATCATGGATGATGTCTACCACAGAGTCTCGTAGCTTGACACAACTCACTGCTTCAGTGCTCTCGACGTGTACCATGGACTTCAGTGGTGGTAGTGGATGCAATACTTCAGTAATATCGACTTCCTCCACTGGACTCAGTTGCGCTACACTGGTCACAGAGGCAGTGGTGCTGGCTGCTATGACGGAGCTCTGTGGCAGAGCTGTCGCTACTTGTGGACGGCCGACGCTACCCTCAGTCCTTCTCGGTGATAAACAACTCACTGTTCGAGTAACTTCCGCGTGTCCCACAGGCCTCTGTGTTGTGAACGGAGTTGTGGCTTGAGTACTGATAACTTCTACCTTTAAGTTTTGTGGTGGATGAGGAGCAGCTGCTGTCGCACCTGCCATGGAGTTCTGCGTTTCTGAAATATCTATCGCAGGAGACACGTCATATGCCACTCCTGCACTCGATTGTCTCGTGTCTTCAGTGAAATGCTCTGACAGTGACTTAGTCACTGCTTCTTGTGGGGTTTTGACCTTCGCCATGGAAACATGCTCTGGAACATGAGCCTTACTGTAGGTTCCTTTTTCTTCCAATGCTGGAAACTGTGGCTTTACTGTTGTCAGTATTTGTGATGGGGTGACTGTTACCAAAGGATCCTGCAATGTTACGGGGATCAGTGACGGAGATTCGTCCACTTCTGCAATCCAGTTTGGAGATGCGACCTGAGTGACAGCTGGAGCCAAGTCTACTCCCCAGGCACCAGTCAATTCCTGAGGAGTCACGACTTCCACTGCAGACGTTTGCGGGGTTTGACGAGTGATTACTTGAGATCTGTCGACATCCAGTATGAGATTCTGTGTCAAATGAGGAGCCAGTGACATGGACCTGCTGACATCCATCTCTGTGTTCTGAGGCGATGGTTGAGCTACAGAATAAAGATTACCGTCTTCAGACCTGGAACTGACAGACGTGTCACAGTCCTTACTTTCCGGAGCAGTAACTTTATCCGTGGACTCCTGGGGCGATAAGGGCGTCTCCTTTCGTCCATGTGGAGTCTCACAGGTCAGAGCCTCACGTATAATGTCTGGTGAAATATTTTGCGGGGTTACTGCAACCGGTGTTTCCTGGAGACTCCCTCGTCTGTAGAGATCATCTTCCTCCACTAAAAAAGAGGGAAGATATTGCTTTGCTTCTAAGGGTCCCTCTTCCAATGGGGTTTTCTTTGTGTTCGTTGATTCAAATGTATTTCTTAGCCCCCTGTCGATTACTTGGGGTTGATCTTTCAATCTGAAGGTCTTTGAGGTATCTGAAATATTCAGGGATCTGTTCACTACTGCTTCAGCCTCCAGTGGTGGAGTCACCTCTTGGGGTTCAATTTCATTCACTGTACAGGTTGCTTGTAGACTGAACCTTTTCTCCACGACATTAGTTGATGGAGTTGGAGGTTGTGATTCGACAGATTTTCCCAGAGATACTTGTAGTCTCACTGGTGGGGATAAATCGGTTCCTGGTTGCTGATTTCCCCTATATACTTGCCAATTCTCTAGGCTCTGTATTTGTGATATGTCATCTACTGCAAAATATTCCTCTGATGTAGGTGGAAGCACCACCTCTGACTCAGCGGTTTGCATCCGTTTATGTGTCGTAGGGGAATTTCCTAGGTAGGAAAGGTCCAAACAGGGAACACACTCAGGAAGACTATCCCTTTTCACTGACGTCCCAGGCTGCATAGTTGTGACAACTACATCATCAATCACAGCATCAGAGTTTACCGTGCCAGTGCTTCGCGTGACATCTGTGGAACATGTAGTTTCCGAACCTTCGTATTTCATAAGCACTACGTTGTCTGTTTCCCAGGTATCTTCCTCCACATCAAGACAATCTGGTGTTAGTGGGAGATTACTCAAGAATTCTAGGGAACCAGCCAAGCTCTGTACATGCTGCTGGGCAAAGCCACTAAAAGACGCCTCTGACGTGCCATGTCTAGAGTCGCCTAAGATATCATCAGAGACACAAGAGAGTGAATCCTGTGGGTCATCTTGATTGGGTCGGACAGTGTCCAGCATAGTCTCATCAGAGGAACTCATGGGGTCTTCACTAACCTCGCAGCTGATACAACCCAGGCCCAGGTCCTCCTCTGTATCACTGACCGACTCTCTCCAGTCTGAGGGGATGATGTCTGGCTCTGAAGGAACACCTTCAGACCGGCTGTTCTCACTGCACTCGATAATTGTGTACAATAAGCGCCGAGCTGTCCTTGGGGTGAACTCGGACGCGATCACTTGCATCTGTTTTTTATACATGTGTAGATCGTTCTTCTGCTGGTGGTCTTCGACGTCTACGTCGTCCCACGAGCTTTCGGCCGAGCAGGCGTCACTGGCTGGAGACGCTATGGGTGTTGTGGCCGAAGTGCTGTCATCAGTCACTCCTGCAGCTACTTCACAAGGAGACATCTCCCCTCCACTGCTACTCGCTAGTTGTTCGAGAGAGCCTGTTCGTTCTTCGGCAGAGAGTCTCTTGTTTGCTGGAATCTGGTAAATCTTAACCTTCTTGGGCGAAGTCCTCTTCGGCGTAGCGCCACTGTCTGAATCTATACACGAACTGGAAAAGCCTTCCATTCTCGGGCACATGCGAGACTCGCTGGGACTCGCCTGCCAACTCTCTTCCCCTTGGGCAGTCTCATAGTCCTCATCCAGGGTCACTACACTATCAGACCTGGGGAAGGTAACGCCTGACGCATCAGAGCCGTTATCAGATATCCCTAGGGCATAGCTTGCCAGCTGCTGAGAAGAAGCCTTGAGTAGATCAACAACGGCATCTTGGGAAGCTTCTGAGAGAGAGCCATCTTTATTAACTGCCTGAAGCAGCCTCTTGGCAGACTCCTTCAACAGTTCCTGCGACTCACTCTCCCTGGAAGTGGCTACTTCAAGATCAAGTGGGTAATGACTAGGAATCAGAGTCTCTTCTTGTGATTCAGTCTTTTCACTTCTTACCCGAGTATAAGGTGGGAAAAAAATTGTAGCATTATCAATCACATCCCTGTTTGATGGCGCGCGAAGCTCAGCCAAGTCTGCCTCGCTCTTTTCATTCAACTCTCTCATCCTTTTATCAAAAGAGGGAGACTTAACAGTGACATCTTCACTGCCGTAACACCCAGTTAATTCTCTATGTTGTCTAGCACTCACACAAGCCACCTCTCTCCCATGCACTGTGTTACCGTCTTTGGCTATGGTCTTTCTACCTCTCGCATCTCTCAGACCGATCAATTCGTCCTTAAATTTCTCTGGGGAGGACTGCTGGAGTGAGAGGTAGTCCGTGGAATCGGACTGGTCTGGCTGCTCGTGGACAATATGGATAGGTGGGGAGGTCAGGGGAAATGATGATCTCCGAGGTCGTCGCTTTCTGAACCGTGGCCGTTGTTCCGAGTCCATGTCACTCTCCTCCGAGCTGGTGTAATACATGATGCGTTTCTCTGCCCTCTCACGAACCCATCTCCGCACTGTTCTTGGTGAGGCAGAGGCCGGGAGAGCGGCGGCTGTAGTGGCAGTCACGTCGCCTGTCTTCCATCTGCTGGCCAGTAAGTGAGACGTTCTGTTCAAGCGCTGGTCAGCCGATGCGACAGTCTCAAAGCCCATCAAGTCACTACTTTCATCCGTTACCGAAGGAGATTCCTTAACATCGTTGGTGTCCATTTGCTCCGAGGTGTTCAGAGATTGGAAGAAAGAACGTATGAATGAGTCCTGCTGCTCAATAAGCTTTGGAGGCCTGCACTGAGTGGCCAGGCTCTCTTCAGCAGTGAACATCTGACACTCCTGTACCTTTGATAATGACGCTACACTGTCACCCTCAGAGGGAACAACCATGTCCTGCGAGTCAAGGCTGTTTATGCTGTCTTCCAACGAGTCTTTACTGAGGTCACCCAGGGATATCTCGTCATCTTCATCATCGTCGGGAAGGGATGGACTAAGTCGTGATACTAATGGTGAGTGAGTTTTCGTCTCCAGGTGACCAAGTTCCAGACTATCGTCCGAAAACCTTTCCGGATCATTTAGTGACGCCAGGGCGCGTCTCAGCTGATGCAAGGCAGGAGTCAGGGGGATCCGCCGCCTCTCCCTGTCCTGCCCAGCACTGGGAGTGCCCGTCACATCACTCAACAGGTCCGGCTCCGGTTGTACAGACTGTCCGTTAAGCCCAGCGTTCGCCGGATCTAGATTCTCACTTTCATAAGACAAGGAAGATATATCTACCTGGACACCTATGGTCTCGCCTACGCCAACATCAACACAACTTTTAACATCACTTATATTACAACTCACTGCTTGATCATGCATGGTTGGCTTGTCGTCACCCTGGGACACAGCACTGATCAGCTTCGTTTCTGTTTTGTTTAGAGTTCTAGTTATCGTGGTGGTGGTCGTCTTCACTTCGCGCCTAGTGACCTGCTTTGTGGTTCGCGTGGGTACGGGGATCGCACTCTCCTGCTTGGCACCGGACGCACATCTGTCAGCGTGGGGCTGGTTCCCACGCACAGGTACAGGTAGCAGACTTCCCGAGGGGAACTCCCCAGAGGAACGACGCCAGGTGACGGGGCTCACGCTAGGGGAACGCTGGGGTAACGCCACGCTCCCTGACGCAGCAGACGTCTTCCTCCCGGGATGCCTTGGAGTACTGGGGTCAGAGAGAGCCGTCTTGGCCGGGGTGTTGGTGGAGGTCGTCTCCGAGTCGGACAGGACTCGCTTGCGACATCGACACTCACGCTCTCCTGAGATGTGACGCTTGTCCGCTACCTTCTTGGGATGTCGCCTGAACCCCGGCCCGCTGCCTGGGTACAGACGGCGGGTCACGGCTTCGATGATCTTCTGCCGCTTCTCACGGTCATCAGAGAACTGCTGGCGTGAGATGGGGGAACTCCCTCGTCTTTTAAGGTGCCTATCGTCCGCAGGTCGTGTGCAGTCAATATCTGGCACACTCTGGTTTCTGCGCAATCCCCGTTCCACCTCCGGCCATACGCTCTTGTCCCATCGTCGCCGTGTCTCCGACGGGGACTGTGGTGACACCAGAGGCGTGTGTGTTGTCGAGTCGGCATCTTGAGCGTGTCCGGCCAGGTCCAGGAAAAAAGTGCGCGGCAGAACTTTACTGTGGTACGTATTACTACTACCAGAGACGTGTGCTAAACGCGAATCAAGACTAGCACAGGAAGGTTGACTAATGCTGGAGTCGAGTGAAGTATTCGAACCAAAGAAATAATGTTCATGAAACAAGCAGTGGTTTGTACTTTCGTGATCATCAACATCGGTGAGGCCAGCGCCTCGAAAATGGCTACTGTTCTCACTACGGAACCCACCTACAGGGCTAGAGTGTTCTAAGGAAGGCCATGCCAGCTGCACATCCTCC
The DNA here is from genome assembly GCA_032273605.1 of Panulirus laevicauda. Lineage (NCBI taxonomy): Eukaryota > Metazoa > Arthropoda > Malacostraca > Decapoda > Palinuridae > Panulirus > Panulirus laevicauda. The sequence goes on along the minus strand of JAUTXX010275693.1, from coordinate 1,534 downwards.
GCCTCGTTACACTGAGACACAAAGTCACTTGATGTCTTTCTGGCATGATCCCAAACAGGACATGGATGCGGGAGGCGCAACTCGTCCACCTGGCCAGCTCCCGGGTCCATCATCCCTCTGGTCCTCGTGTCTGGCTCTTCGGAACCAGCCTCGGCTTGACACCTACTGTGAAAGGAGTCTTCTACGCTCGAGCAGTCTGTCTCCTTCTGGTGGCTCTGGCTCTGGCCCATTCCTCTCTCTAACACCCCTACTTGCACACCTGCCTCACTTGTAGAACTTGGTTTCCTGAAGAAATAGATCACATTAGTGTCGGAAAATACATCTGCTATACCTTGGGGTTACATTCAACAGTTCATTAGTATTCAACACACAAAACAATTATGCACTTCTTTTCTGACAAGGCTAAACATGTATTATGAGACACAATGAAATAATCTGGATCATGCAAATCGATGAAAAAAAAATCACTACAATTTACTTATATATAAAATATGCAAAACAACTATACATGATGGATCTGAAATCACACTGTAGAGTGATGACACTGAAATCACACTGTAGATGATGACACTGAAATCACACTGTAGATGATGACACTAAAATCACACTGTAGATGGCACTGAAACCACACTGTAGATGATGACACTGGAATCAAAATCGAGATAACGTCAGTCACTTTAAAAGATCGCTTTTTTCATATTACGTTTGTGTGAGTATATCTTCTTGTGTATAGAAGGCAGGGATTGTTACACTGTGACAACCCCATCTCAATCTTTCTTGACTATCGTACAATTCTCCGAACTTCATATCCTCTGCATTCGCACTTTCTTTTTTCTTTCCTCTGAAGCACTAGCGCTCCATCTGCACATCATTGTCTTCCAGTAGAATGATTTCTTTACGTCTTCTTGAACTCACCTCTAACGTCCTCTTGTTGTTGCTGTTGCTGGCGAGTTCCCGTTGATTTCAAGGGAATGCTCAACACTGATATCTTCGAACCAATTCAGAAACATGCAAGTTGTTATCATATAATACACCCCCACCACCATCATCCTACCATGATTCTTCTCTCTTCCAACATAGTGTTGAATCCATGACTGTTATTGCTCTTCCTTCATACTGTTCCATCCTTTGCCTCGTCCACTTACGCCCAAAGACACTGGCCAACAGTCCCTCTCTGTTGCATGGCTCTCCCAAGTACTCCCTGTGTCTTGTCCATCTCTCTTCAGGTAGAGTACGCCTATCTAATGTCGGGTGACCAATGCGGTGCTGCACACACTCTTGGTTTGGCGGGTTCTCATGTGTGCGTACTTGTATGATCACTTCTTTGTATTCCACGGGAGTCGTACACTTATGGGTTGGGCCTCCATCCCGTGAACTTTTTCTGCGTCACCTAACGTTTAAAACATGCTCTCAGCATTCTCACTTTGTTAATTGCGCTTATCCACTACTGTGATACAGCAAAAGTACTTTTAAACATCTTTTCCGAAAAAAATTTCTTGCTTATTTTCATGTCATGGCCTCTGCTTGTTCACTC
>JAUTXX010275582.1:0-14120 GCA_032273605.1 Panulirus laevicauda | reverse complement strand
CATTCTACTCCTCCACAGATTCCCATCTACCACATCCTGCCACCAGCATCTGTCCCGTCCCCCACCCGCCTCTGCCCAAGAACCATAACCAAAAACTCGTATTCAGGGGAAAAAAATTTGTTGTCGTCATACAAGGAATATAAAAGGTGTCACCAGTTTGGTTCTCCAATATGAAGGGTGTTTCGGTCACAATCAAAACAGCACAGAATGTTACACAATGTTAGGGAGGTACATGTTAGGGAGGTACATGTTAGGGAGGTACATGTTTGGGAGGTACATGTTAGACATGTTAGGGAGGTACATGTTAGGGAGGTATATGTTAGGGACGTACATGCTAGGGAGGTATATGTTAGGAAGATGCATGTTAAGGAAGTATATGAAAGGGAAGTACATGTTAAGGAAGTACATGTTAGGGAAGTACATGTTAGGGAGGTACATGTTAGGGAAGTACATGATGTACCAGGTTTAATATCATCGCTACAACAAACATAAGTTAAACAATTAAAACCCAACACGATATCATGATGGTCACACTAGACTCATGTTCTCCCACTAGGTATGACCTCTGCTACATGAGCGTCATCTTTATCCTGTCATCTCCACCTGGCCACGTCTACTTCTATCCTCCCTCGAAACGCCATCCTTGAGAGGGATCCATGGTCCTGCATGATCACACATGCCTTGGGATCACAACGGCTGCTCTGGCGGGGAAACATCCTCCTGTGCTGACCATACAGCTGAGGACACCTGGCCTGAGATTGAGCCCTACGTCCCTTGCACTAATAAACCTTCACTTCCTGGACGTTGTTTTGATCACTCGTGCTCTAATATATGTCACATCAAGGTCAACATACTGGGCCATGGAACGTTCCCTTTCCCCTACATTCAATTCCTTTAATCCTGATAAGACCCGTTGCGGAGATGTTATTCATAAAGTCAAGCAGACCTTCAGCAACAGAAAATGCGTCCATTAGACATTATCAACAGATGAATAATTCTGCTTTAGCCAAACGTATCTCAACAACTTTTGTAATCTATCTCTTTTTTCTGACTTTATCAACCAGTAGTTAACTCTGGCTGATAAGGCCGCTCTTTTCGGCTTCTTACCATTCCGTAAATCGTTTTTGGATGATTCCACCTCTGCTCCTTCCTTTCCTCCTCCACCTACTGAGGCTATACCGCCTCCTGCGTCTTCCTCTCGCAAGGTCATCCAAGTTCTTTCACAACCACAGGTAAACAAGACATGTGGACCAGATGGTATGGCTCCTCGTGCCCGAGTGTGCTGTTAATCTCTGATCTGGGTCGCCTGTTTCGCCTCCGTCTCAAAACGGAAAATTATCTCCCATCTGGGAAATAAACGTGAAGTGATATCCACTTATAAGAAACGAGATCTAAACCTTCCAACTATTGATCCACTGCTTTCATTCCTACCGTCTCCAAAGTCTTCAAAACTCACACCTTCCTGAACATTTAGGTCGTACTCCAGATCATCAACATGGGTTCAGCAGGACAGGGTCTATGTGTGACCTCTCCTGTGTGACTCCCGTCTCGTCCTTCTCTCTTTAAAGATCGTGGTGACTATATTGTCGTGGTTCTCCACATCTCAAACGTATGCTAGTGTGTGACACAAGTCTTTGCTTTCTACATCTCTCTGCTCTCTAATACATAGTTTTCTTACTGGCTCCATTACAGAAGGGTTTCCCTCTTACTCGATCAACACTGGTGTTTATCAGGTCCCTTCCTTCTCCTACCCTTTTTCCTTCCCTCCATAAATGATCTTCCTCTTACCTGCAACCTTATTCATCCTTACATACACAACCTAACTCTACCTACTTCAAGCCACTCTGGTGTTTGCTGTTTTTTTCGTACACTGAACATAATTCCTCTTCTAAGTCAGAGTTCTGAACCACTGCGGAAGTAGTCTGTTTACATTCAGGAGTAGAAATGCACTTTCTATCCATTCCTCTTCTATGACCTCGATCACTTCCTACTGTTTAATTTCAAAACACCAAAATTCAACCCTGTAGTATTATGAACATGTAGTAAACATATCGTGCACTCTGACTTGATAACCCCACAATATGAACACTGCAAAATCTTCTTGAAGGTCGTGGGTGCTGTAGAGGTATGATAATATTATTTAGAATAGTTACCCCATATCTACAGTGGCAGCAACCGCCCCAGTAAGCGAGTGACTCTTCTCCCACGATCCTGTGAGGCAGATTGGAATTAAAGGCCAGCAGCTGCCTTATCAACTCTCTTGAACCATCCCTCTCCATCCACCTTCACATTGCTTCCCTCTCTCTGTCCTACAGGTAATATTTCGGCCACTGCTCACACGAACCGTCCCCATGCGTCCACGTCCTTGTGACTCGAACCCGCGATGTGGGTCTGGCTGCTGTTTCCTGTAGCTTGTGTGTGGAGACGAGCGACACGAGGATTGACCATTACAATACCATCTTGTTTCCTCTTACAACACAGCTGTGCATTATCTTCCTTCTTCTGTCGTGTCACAAAACCTGGTCACCTTCTAAATGAAGATCTCACATCAATGTCTCCTGCAGGATTCCTCCCCAAGTCTACTGCTTCCTCCCCGTATCTACTGCTTCCTCCCCGTATCTACTGATTCCTCCCCAAGTCTACTGATTCTTCTCCAAGTCCACTTATTCCTCCTTAGGTCTATTGCTTCCTCCCGTATCTATTGCTTCCTCCCCGTATCTATTGCTTCCTCCCCGTATCTATTGCTTCCTCCCCGTATTATTGTCTTACCTTTTATCCGAGATGGCCATGACTGGGGCATGCTTTTGCCCTGTGTCATGCCGGCTACTAAAAAAGAAATAAGGAACGAGATGAGAATAATCACATACACCTATCATCATGTCATCATCTCTCAACTTTATCAACCAATCCATCAATCACATACAACATGTACGCAAACTTAGAGCGAAAGATATATTCAGGTGATTCTATCTCACATCTTTAATATTAACTTAAAAATATCATCACAAGTTCAATCTGGAAATACACTGGACTAAATATTAGATAAACATATCAGAAACTGACACTTATTTCGAAAGCTTAAATAAAAAAAAAATTTTCTCCTTTTCTAGCCACTTGTTCCTCATGTTCCCCTTCAAAGGGTCTTCCCCCCTTCCTTCAGCCTGTATCACTGTACAACAATAACGCTTCAGTAGCCAGTCTTCTGAAAGTTCCCTCCTCCCTCCACTCGCTGAAGTGGCTGCTGCTGTTGAGTTCATAATTCAGCTTGCTCTGTCTGGCTGCTGGAGGGCCTCCCTCACATGATCCCTGAACTGAATTTTGAAACCAAAGGTAGACCAGCACATTCATTACATATCATAGGTCATACATCTTCCATGTCATACATTGTAAAATCTTCAGAAGCACCAACGAAACTGAACTGCCTGATTAATACCTATGTGTCATATGTAAATTCATGCAAATATAAACCTATATAACAAGAGAGACGCACTCAAGCGGGACTTGTTGAAGCCAATGACCCAAGCTAACTACCACACAAACCACCACACCCTCCACCACACAAACCACCACATACCCTCCACCACAAACCAGACCATTCCTCTCTCACCCAGCACCAGTGACCCATCAAGAACCACAACAATGAAAGTCAACAACGAGATTCTTCAGCGCGTGATGAAATCCACGAACAAAGAGCACCGACAATGGCCGACACTGAAGAAGACATTCGTCACTAGAGCGACGGAGGAGGAGGAGGAGGAGCGCCAGCCAGTCAACAACGCCTGCAGAAGACCACTTAGCAGCGCCCCTTCCTCCTCCTCCTCCTCCGTCAGATCAAGCCCCCCCCCCCCCGGAACACGGGGCCGTCTAACTGCTCGTTAAGTTGTTTATGATTACCTCAAACACAGCCTGACATTATAACAAAACAGTGTTTATCGCCTTCGAGACAACGACATGATTGAATTTCGAAGTAACAAAAACAGTCTGGCCTGAACTGTTCTTCCTCGAAAGTTAAACAACGGCTTTATTAACAACTTTACACTGTGTTTATCTTGACAAACCCTCTTGTTTATCATCCGCTTTCTAGCTTACCCAACATCGAGAAACTATTCGGAGTTTAAGCAATTTGCAAGTTAAAATACAAAGACGTGAGGCATATCAACTCCATGATCAGTAAAAAGACTTCCAATGGTTGCACGAGACAAGACACGCTCACACTAACGATCCGAAAGTACTTGTATAACGACGCTTCCTTCAATCACGATAATAACCCGTTTTCTTTAAGTTTACTATATTGTGAAGGGCTTTCAAACATGTCTCTGTTAATTCGTATTAGTCGTTACTATATAAATGTACTGTAAAAAAATCACCATTTTCGTATATTTTGCAAAAACAATGGGCTAATTTCAGCGTCGCCTGAAAAGGAATTTTCTTAAAATGCACATATCAAATGCAGTACACGGGGACAGAGGGTAAAACTTAATAGGAGACGACGAATCCTGCCCCGGGCGCCATCTCTCCATAGATACATGAACTATATAGGCTTTGCGCCATAGAGGGAATGTTCTATTATGTTTCATTCCTTCATTTCATGCTTCTCGTATTTTCCAAAGCTCCCTTTACCTGAGGAGGAGCCGAAGAACGAAGACGTATTGTCGACAGGAATCTCGGAAAATCGCTTGCATCGTAGAATTGTATTGTTTGAGTGTGAACTACTGTGTTTATATAACGCGGACGAACGCGTGGACATGGTGTTGAAGTGGTGAAATGGCGTAATGGTTCGTGTTGTGGCGAGATGACGTTATTCTACCAGTGTTTTGCCTCCTGAAAAACAATGGCTTCTCATTCTGGGTACTCTGCACACCTCTTGATTTCGTTGCTAAGAACAGACCTGAATCGTTCTTTATACAAGTTACTGTAAATTCAGTGAACGACAAAGCGAAGAAAGCTGAATATTGTTTTGATTTGGGAACTGTACTGGAAAAAAAAAACAAGCCCACCGAGCAGACAAGTGAATCCCGGACGGAGAAATAAACCCCAGGAAGGCCATGTAGAAGACCTGAACTTTGAAAATATGAGTGTAAGAGGTGATTTAATGGTGTTCAAAATTATCAAAGGTTTTGACAGTCTTGATATGAGCAACTGTTAAAGGTAAGAGAAGTGTGATATTATTCGTAGTATTGGCTCCGTACTCATGAGCTAATTTTTACTTCGGACGAGGCAGAGAATTTTTCTTCACAGGATTAACACATGGGATAACTTTCCAATATGAGACATGAAAAAAACTCTACAGATACGTTTGAAAACAGACTCGTCAAATACTTTGCTTGAAGTCCACGACTATCAACATTTGTGTCTCATCAACATGTAAAGTGTTATTCCTCAGTAAGCTTGTTTACTCTTACCTAATTCAGCTCCAAGTTTCTGGCCTCATTCGTTCTCTCAAACAACCTTGAAAGTACCCAGTGGTCTGCTACTGTTTGCATTACATAGTATTTAAGTGATAAACAAAATAAATACGAAGTGAATATGTGAACTGAACCAGGAAACGCCATTATAACCGACTATAATGAAATGAACTAAAGGTACTTATAGATAACACAGTAACGTGACATTGAAAACGAATTATTATGAGACGTACTAAAGTGATTACCTTTCTTAAAGTGGTTAAGTGTTAAGAGAAAAAGTGATTGTTTGGTGTGAAGATATTTGACAACAGCTTCTATCGGACGCAGGCGACTGCTGGACGTACAGACACCAGGGCGGATGGACTCACGGCAGTGACACTGAGGTAAGGATGAAAATTATTGTAAAAGTAAGGATGAATTTTTAGGAGATTTGATGAAAACGTTCATGGGTTTTTCGGATTGTTTTAAAGGTCGTTAGTTACTAAAAGTGGCCAAAATGACTAGACAGAACGGCCCGTTATTTATAAATATCTCCGAGAAGCGTTTTAAAGTGATAATTTACTATCCTTGTAACAGCTATTTAGTTCTTTTTCGTATGGGTTTTGTCGTCACACCTTGTTGAGGAAATGTTACTGTCATCGAGACTTGCAGATTATGGTAATTGTTACTTCTCTTACGCCATTTCATGAATTAATTGACTTTCCACACGAGAAATATGTTGCAGTTATGGAGATTTTTATAAAGATCTTTTGATCGTAAAGGAGAATTTGTGAAATTTATTGTACAACTTGAATAACCAGCTGGGTTCATCATTGGCTTTTGCCCAGGACCGTTATAATAGTTTCGAAGCTTGTGTTAGTTTCATTATTGGCTATGTTTTCGTTATTATTCTTTTATGAGTAAGCTAATAAGCATAAATAATCACGTGAGACAATATTAACACTGGACGAAACGCTTACTCATTTGAAACGTTTGTTTTGATTAATCTCATCATGGTTTCAGAGTTATGCTCTTTTATTAACAATCCATCTTATGTTTTGAGTTTTAGACAGTTTTAGTATGTAGATATTTAACAGGAACAGGTTTTTCGCTGCATATGTGATGATCAACTTTCCATAAGTATCCACCAAAAGTAGGTAAGCTGCGTACTTTCTCATGTCTTTCACTGGTAGGGTTTTGGTTGTTTAACTAAACCCCTCTCGTGGACGGTGTGTTACTTTGAATTAGGGCGGATTAAGGGGGTCTGGAAGAGAAAACCATTTCCCATGAGAAGGTTAGGCCAAGTGGTTGGTGTGATGGTTTCATTGCCACATTGTCACACGGTGTTTTGTAGTTTTTATGTATTCTCTTATTCGAGATTTACGGGATGTGCCTTACTGAACAATTGTAATCTAGGGATTTGTCGGAAGTTGGAAAAAAGAACTTTTATGTTCTGAGCTGTATCGACCTCCGCTGACCTTTCCAGTGAATTTTGAAATGATTTTTTTCAGACACCCAACCTGGCATTTGTCAGAATCTCGCTGATTACAACTTAAGAAGCCGTTTAATCTATAAATAAAGTGGTGCAAATATAGTAATTCATCAAAATTATCTTTTTCTGAAGTCTTAGTGTCTTAATTTCACTAGGAAATGCAAGTCTTGTTGGTGTCGTTTCATCTTGAAAAGTATTTTTTTTATATCGACCCAAGAGATGTAAAAAAAAAAACAAAAAAACGGTATTAGGAGAATTTAAGGGCTCATTGTCAGCTATAGAAATACTAACGAAACTCGTATGTGACAGTGAACACAGATTATGCTCAGTAACTCGTAAAGTGTTAAGGGAAGATGTGGGATTCAGTAATGTGAAACGTCTATAACCTTATACAGAAATTGCATGGTATGAAAACCTCGCCTATCTTAACCAGGGAACCTGATTTACTTCTTTAAGGGTTGGTTTAGAAATATAGTTCTCTCGTTTAAAGTACGTATTTACCTCTTTAAGTCTTTTTTGATATTCCTCTTTAGAAGCCTCAGAAAAAATTTTCCTCTTTATTTTTTTGGGGGACAGTTCTATGGAACATCTTTACGCAAGAAGTATTTTTATTTTCTTTTAGGTGTGGCTAGGTTAGATATAGAGATGAAATCAGCACAGAATTACCCATGTTAACCACATTTCTGGTGACCAAACACCACCTGGCTAATCTAACTTAGGTAAAGAGAAAATATGTAAATTTGTATGCTAATGTTGGCAGTTATTTTCTTGTGAAACAAACAGTTTGATGTGATTTTCATGAATGTATAAGTAAATAAATAAAGATGCGTCCTAGAGCTACACACCCTGTTATTAGTTTGCTGCCAGGTGGTAAAGTAAATATGATAATGGCAAAGATTGCCCATTAGCCATAATGACGGCAAATAAGGACCCTTGTTTCCGCTGCGGGTCAATAATCTCTTGCCATTATAATCCATTGAGCTGGGACAAGTGATCGTTTCTCGAAATATCAAGCACTTGAGTCTGTACTATTATCCTCCCTCGTATTACACTGCGATACAGTGATTGCCTACCGACACATCACAAGATGGAACAATAAATCCCACCTTCACACGGTCACATTACACCATACTGCGGGAAGCAGTGCTATCCTCCTTGCACTACACCTCACTACAGGTATCGTCTGCTGACACACCACAGTGAAAAATTGAGAATTCCTAAACTCCATTTTCATATTAATGTCATTATAACGTGTTTGGTCTTACCAGTGTCCACCATCCATCATAAAAATTAGATTAATATTTTGAGCTGCATTCCGAGACGACTTCACTCATGGCTACTTAATTGTAAGGTTTGTTACAAGGACATTATTTTTAATCTTTTTTAGCGGATCTTGAGTTCGTTTGTTTATAGTCATCTGTAGCGAATCTTTAATTCACCTACATCCCAGTGCATGCTACCTGTCATGTATAGAATGTAGCTGTGCAGACATTATCACTCGCAGGATTTTACCCTTGTGGGAGTGTACGATTGTCGCCGTATCCTTATGCAACCCTGATAAATCATTTGTGTGTCACAGGGAGTTAGAATATGAGAAAAAAATTATTTGCCTAGCATTTGATATTTATGAGGTGTATTAAACGCCATACACTGCACCGTGTTGCTGGTTGCAGACTTATCATTGGCTGTTGTTAGAGGTGGTGGAAGGTGGGGAGTTGAATTACCAGTTTAGCTCCGCATTAGAACTAGTTTTGGGAAATTACTTCTTCTGGTTTAGATAAATACAACTAGGTTTGGGGAATAACTTGTTATGGTTTAGATAATTAATACAGTATTGTGATTGAAAAAAAAATGCAAGGAAAACCGTTGTTTCTTATTTTTTAGTTTTTGACCAAATAGTGTGGAGGGTTGTGAAGGACAGGGAAATCGTAGGGTATAATAGTGTATTTTTTTAGCACATGTTGTTATGTACTTAAAGTGAATTTTTCAAAACATGATATATACTAAGAAATACGTGTTCGATGTTAATATGCCATGTAAGTGTTGGTAGAATACGCTGCTCCCAAACTTTATACGAAAAACCTATTCATAAAGCGTGTTTGGGATCCTCACTGTATATCACTACAACGTTATAGACGTGAGAAAAGCAGTTTATACATTCTACAAATAATTTTGATGTGATTAGATCAATTATGAAGGTATTCGATTCTCATTCTGATTTACGATATATATTTTTTTAGTATATGTTTTGTCCGAAGGCTTCATCGCTTCACTTGTTTGCTGTTTCAAGTTTTTTTTTTTCTATACCGTCATCACATTAAATTGTAAGATATTAGACTAATTCTAAGCGTAATGAGGCGCATGTATCTTTAAAAAAGTGTGAAGATACAGTTTTCAAAACCGTATTTGATTCTTGTTGTGTAATACAGCGTACTAATACTTGAAAGACTTTGGGCTTCATAACCAATTATAGCGTGGCTCTCGTTTGTACTGGTTGTGATTGGTACCTTCATGAATTGAGTCATCATTCTGCATGCGAAAAACGTGTCTACACTCTTATGGGTCACATCTGATACTGTCAACCACCATGTGTGCGAAGTGTCAGAGTGAAGTAAAATCATTCACAAAACATGGATATTTTTTTTTTTGATACGGCATAGTGCGAAGAGGCAGGAGGAACAAAGTAATTAATCAAGTTCTGTATCCTTTTTATTGATGTAGCTGTAGAGATCCTTCGTGAAAATGTCTCGGTTGTCGCTAAGAATAGTTTGTTCTGTCCCCTTACTTGGTCTTAACACTCTAGGAAAACGTTTTACATATTTTACGTATATATATGATCTCAAAATTGATTGTGACCGACTGGTATATCTTCTGTCGAGAGATACTGGTGTATAATTTTGACAGGACAGGTACAGGAAATTTGGTACAATTGTTGAAAATAACTAAGTTACGGTTGGCAAACACCTGCAGAGTTATATCCCGTTATATCTTATTACAGATAATAACCAGTTGATGATGACCTTCATTACGTATTGTTTGTTTTCCAATTTATGACGAGATAAGTTTTTTAGGAGTGCCTACTCCTGTTAATCCAACATAAAACTGGTCTTGTAAAAAGCAATTTTCTTTTGAATATAACTCTGCAACTTTCAGACTTTGACCTTGAGATTCGTTGATTGACGTTGCAAAACATAGGCGTATTGGAAATTCTAGACTTCTGAATTTAAATGGGTGATTTTAGGGCAGTAAATCTTTGGTAGAAAACATCCTCGCCGGCAAACTTGCCAATATTAATAGTAGCCTAGTCGAACGTATTAGCTCCTAATCCAGTACCAGCAAGTTTTCTTAGTGTTATTGGAGCAACTCTCTTCCGTTTGAATTATGAACTGGCATGCCAGAAGGTTGTAAATAAAATCTTAAACTCTGCTGGATAGGTCACAGCTTAATCAGAATCTGGAATGAAATAGAGTCATGCGATTTATATCCATTTCTTCAGGAAATATCTTGATCAGTTGCATATTAATTTTAAGGACTATAACATTTCTTTAAGAATTAACCTTTCACATAACCAGCTGGTATTACTAAAATTCATATTCAAACTGGGATCTTCAAGTTTTAACCAGAATTCCACAGTTCCTTTTAATTTACTTTGTCCAGATGCACCGTCTTGTAAAATTTTGCCATTTCCAATATGCAAAAGAAGATTAGCAGACTCGCCAGCACTATTGTCACCACTAAATTGCACTGTCATATTGATTTTTCTATATATTTCAACATGACTGCAGAGGTAGGAAGCTTTTAAAGTTGCATCAAACTCGCCTGCTCTTGATCGTCTAGTACAACAGAAAGAATTTAGAGAAAATCCGCCGAAATAAAGTGTCATCGTTTCTTAGATCTTGTAAAAGTGTTTTGTTTAAAGATGCAAAAGTACTGGTAATATATTGTGCATTAATCTTAATCATTTTGTATTCGTATAAAACTTTTGCAAAGCCTGATTTTTAGAAATATTACACACACAATCAGCACAGTGGGCTACGTTGATTGGTAATTTAAAAGATATGATAAGGATTCTACCCCCATGAAATATAGTTACAGCTATTCCACAAGTTGCAATTGCAGTTGCTATTACTAGATATCCAAATGATTTAAGTTTTGCTGAAATAAGATTAATAAAGTAATTGATTTCAGTTCCGCTGGGAAAATCAAGAAAAAGAACGTTACCTTGAGTATGCGGTATCATTTCAAGAGTTCTGTAATAAGCTAATATTTGATTGGTTGTAAGATTTTTTTCATTTTGTTTGACAAAGTTCCTTTTTTTCAAAGAAGTTTTTCATAAATATTCTAATGATGAGGAATATAATTCTAATCTCAATGGTGAAGGAGGTCCAAAATCATTAAGAAATATTCCATTAATTTTTGGCTTTATCTTTTGATTTTAATAAGAACTTTATTTAAAATAGCTCGAGTTTTTTGATGATTGGATATTTTCCCTCCTTGGAGAAATTGTCTTTAGCCATATTGTCTTTATTTCCCATTATACGGGGATTAGATAATTCACTTTTAACCAACACCACAGGAAATGAAAACTGTTTTGGATGTTTGAGAGAAACTTCTTCCGTTTATTTCATAACATTTCTTCTCTAAATAATTCACATTCACTTCCATTTTCTTAAATGATGAAAAGAAGTTGGTTTTATCTTTTTAAGACAAAATCCACAAAACATAACATTCAGGATTATTAGGATGAACAGTATAGATTCATATTATAGCATCATGTGATTTAATGCTTGGATAGTTCTGATCTTTATTGCTTTGTACTCTATCAGAGTTTATTACTTTTGCTCCGAGTTACCATACAATAATGTTTTGGTAAAGATAAGATGGTTATTTTTTGAAGGTTGATCAATATTTGATGCATATTATATGATGTATTATGTAGTCTTTGACCACTTTCTTAATGAACATGTAAATTTTCATCAGTTAGGAACATTCAGTAATTTGATTTTTTTTTTTTTTTTTTTTTTTTTAGAAAATAGCTTAATTTGTGCTGTTATGTCTTGGAATTTGATAGCTTGTAACCTCATCTCTTTGATCATCTTCAGTACTAAATGCAGCCAAGTCTAACACTTTAGTAATGTATTTACTAGAATGCTAATTTTCTTGATTTGAGTTACTAATTTCAAGAGTGATGTGAGCTTTAAACACTTTTGACACTTAGGGTTTGTATGGAACAACTCATCTGTTATCCACAATTAGATTTTTGATCTTGGCATCTTTTATAGAGAGGATAACCATCTAAGGCTGTTTGAGTTTCCTTTAGAAAAATCTCTCTGATATGTATTTAAGAAGCACTTCCATTCTTTCATTCTAGGTGAATTCCAGTTTAAACTGCTCACATGGACCATGTAGCATTGTTATTTAACAATTTTACACGGTTTAACATTGTAACATTGTTAGAATATTCTGCACTCTCTATGTGATCAGTATTACTAGATATTATAATTTCATGTACACATTCATTCTGCCAATCAGTAATGTGCATAATTTATCTTGCCAAAATTTTCATGTTTGCTCAGTAACTCCATTTTTTTTTTTTTTTTTTTTTTACTTCTGGCCTGGAAACTCTTGCAACTATATCATGTCTATCTGTTGGTTTTTGATGTAAGATACACTTGGTTTCTTTCCAGTTAGGGTTGCATGTGAAGAAATGAATAAATCTGGCTCACCATAATTTCTCACATAATACAAAGCATTTTGCGTTTTTAGTTGCATAAAACCATTTGAGCGCCATTATTTACAGTTACATCATTTATTGTAGTATCTTGTAAATGAATGCCGTTTTCTGCTCCTAAGTTTAGTCTGACTCATTTTGATACCGGCCAGTATGTTTAAATGTTTGCATACATATCAACTATATAGGTGAATAGATTTTTTGGGTCATAGAACAGCGTTATATTTAATTTTCCTTATCGTACCGACAGCTTAAAACTTGAAAGAAACGCTTTCAATTTGCTTAGGTGGACTAGTAACAGTGTAAGTTTGTTTGATTTTCATTTTGGTAAGTATAATCTCCATTCCAAATGATTAATGGATATTGTAGACAATCATAGGTTCTGTGAGTTTCAGACATCCTTTTTAGATTAGAATTGTTCCTTAACTTCAAGACAATCTCTCTCTATTTCCTGCTTCTCCAGCGATAAGAACTGTTGCTTCGTCAGCTGTAGGAGCATTAAATCTTGCTTTCATGTTCACCTTGGGGAACTTTTATCAACATAAATAACAATTTATCAGAAGTCAATTTTTCCATGGCAGACTTGAAACTTTGTATGTAGGAATTATTTTGATGAAGCATTACTTTGATTATATAGATTAGGTTGTAATTTAGTCCTGGAGTTATAGTCTCTCTATGCTTTGATTGCTCTTCTCTTCCTCCGACAAAATAGATTTATTTTCTAAATTTTGGGTTTTCATGATATGACGGTTGTAATGAGCTAGTTCTTTGACAAGCTTGGCCTTGTATCTTAGAAACTGGCGTGTAACGTTTTTCTCATCATCATTTGTTGCATCAAGAGAGGCCATTTGATAACCATAATTGTGTTTTCTAACATCTCTTAAATACATTTTTGACTCGCTTTAATTTTCCTTAGATGAATTATTTCCAAAGGCTCTGGTGGGTCACTTGCCAATGAAAGTTTTGACTTTCCCGCTAGAACAACACATTCCCACATATTTTACTGAGCCACACCCAGTACGCACATTAATCATGGAGGGAAGAAAACTCATAAGTTTGGTCATAATAGAAAGCTGGTACGTTTAATGGCTTGGGATTTCTTCTTTCAGTTCTTGAATCATGCATGGATTTTCCTGATTCTTTTTAATCAGGATTGTCTTATTTTGTTTGTTTCTTTGGGGCCTTTGGTGCTGTAGGCTCTCATCCTTTCCAAATTTTTTTTCTTCAGCCTCATTTTGACTGTTTTTTGCCTGTGTTTGCATTTCTCCCTTTTGTAACATATGATATTGGTCTTCCTTTCTTTAGCATTAAATGAAAAAAAGCAATGAAAATTCTCATTTTTCATGTTTCTTATGACAATTTCATCTTCATGATTTTTTGGAGTAAATATGACGGGATAATGTAGAGTATGCCATTGGCATGATCTTATTGTAATTACTGGCGTTAGTGACACTGTGCTGAGTTATAGGATAGTTATGAATGATTTAACTTTTGGGTAAAATCAGCCTTCCAT
>JAUTXX010275470.1:0-10024 GCA_032273605.1 Panulirus laevicauda | reverse complement strand
ATTGTTTAAAATAAGGCTTTCAAGTGTCAAGTTTTATTTGCAGAACAAATCCTAGTTCATGGTGATATCATATGTCTCGCAGTATAGTATAATTTTAGTTGTAAGATTACGTGATTTGCCAGTTACCCTTGTTGTACTCAGAGACCAAGGATACATCTTTTGCTCACTCTCATTATGATTAGTGGTACTATTGCTATTTCTGTTTTGGGTGATATTTTTCCTCTACCACTAACTAACCATGATTCCTAAGGTGTCTCCTTAAGAAAAGCCTTGTATTCTTGCTTGGACGCAAGAAAATATATCTGCTAGCAAGATTTTGAGACATACTGGTAGGGTCAAATTCACCACTTTTTCTTCCTTTTAATATTATCCATCACAAAAATGCTGGGTGTGGTCTTCCTAGGAAGACCAGTAAGGCAACTGATAACCTGATGAAGCATGTTTTGAAAAATCCATCCCTGTCATGTAATCAGTTACTTTACTGGTTAACCAGACCTAACTCTTTGGGAGGAATGATATTAGAAGGATGAAAAAAGAAGTGTCCAGATGTCTGAACTTAACTTTGAGAGTATATTTCAAAATCTCTCTTCTCTAGACATTTTCTTGCTTCCAAGTTAGAATACAGGTCTATTCTTTATGAGATAACTTCTTAAGACCCCACTGTGATATGAGAACACTTGGTTGCTGCTTTCCAAGCTTTACTCAGCTTAAACCTAAGGTACAGTCTGGAAACAAGAACATATCACTTCCTAGCTACAGTAAAGTATTACTTAATAAGTTACAGGTAAAACAAATAGATATCTTATCATTCATAATATGAAGTAAATTAATTCACATGACTGTTGTGTCACCATCACCTCAAAGGCTCCCACTATGTAAACAAAAATAGAGTATGAAAAGCAACCCTATCAAACTATGAAAATGTAGCAGCATCAGACAAGAAACACATAGTAGTATGAAACGTGGCAAACTCGTAAACCTAAGACTAGTCCCAGCCATATCATGTGGGAGGTTTTGACACATGACTAGATCATATTTCTGGTAGAGCTACAGTACCACTATTCATCTGTCTTTGGCATGTTGGATACATGTAATTCAACTCCTCTTGTACTGATGTTTACAAAGCCTCCCTATCCGGTTCCTTGGTGGAAGTTAGTGAAGTTGGGTGGATGATGTCTGGTTCCTTGGTGGAAGTTGGATGGATGACCTGACCTTCAGGACATGGGGCAAGGTCGCAAACTGATACTGTAGACTCTCGTCCATCTGGATGCCTGATACTTGCATGGGTTGGATTACTATCGAGTTCAGCTTGATCTATGAGGGATTTATTCTTGTTACTTCGGACAAACCTTCTCACCAATATGGGTCCAATAGTCATTAGCTAGGAGATTAGTTTACTTCCATGAGTTGAGTGATGTTGGAATGCAAAGAATTGTTTGTGTGGAGTGGTGTTTATACATGTAAACAAAACAGACCTTAATGAGTGTAACACCTCTGAAAGCACTAGTTCCCAGTGATTGTCAGGCAAATTAAGAAACCTGAGAGCAAACCTGACTGCTTTTGTAAGATACCATGGAATCCTTCTACATGTCCATTGCCTGTTGGGTGGTACGGCGTAGAACAACTGGTTGCAATCCCTTCTTGAGAAAGGTATGTTCTGAGGTCTAGATATGAAGGAGGTACCTTTATCAGAGTGAATGTAATTTGCTATTCCACAAGGGCTGTAAATCTGCTCCAGGAATATAATCACAGTTGCAGTATTATTGGTAGGACATGGAAAAGCAAAAGGGAAATGTGAATACTCGTCAACAACTGCAAGCAGATAAGGGTTATGTGATGCTGTAGGTGAAGGTCCCCTGAAGTTGATATTGAGCCGCTCCATAGGTTGTGTTGCCTTTATGAGGGTCCCTTCTGCAGGTTGGTGGAACTGAGGCTATAATTTCACACAAATCCTGCATGAAGCACAAATCCTCTTGACATCCTCTGTAGAAAAGGGGAGATTCTTTGACCTCACAAAATGCAGCAGTCAGGTAACTCCAGAATGACAAAATTCATTATGGAGATCAGTGAGTGTAGAAGAGGAGAAATCCAAGCAACAAAAAACCCGAGTATGAGTGTTAGTAACCTCTTTTTTTTTTTTCCCTGGCTGATACCATATTATGTAACTAAAGGCAGCAAGTACCACCCTCCATTTTTGTATTTTGTTATTCTTAATCTTTGTATGTTTTCTGTAGTCAAACATGAATACCATAGAGAGTTGGTTAGTAACACGATTAAAGTGGTGCTGGGATAAGTAGTGGCACCACTATAATGGTAGTGGCCTCTTTCTCTACAAAGTGATAATGAAGTTCTTTTCCTTGTAGTTTCCTGGACATAAAGGCCACCTTGGTTGAGTGCTGCAGAAATAGTTACATCAGATGCATCACACTCAACCTCTAAAGGAAGTTTTCCTCCACTGAGTGAAGGGTGGCTTCCTCGAGTTTTTTCTTCAGTAGATTAAATGCATTCATTGCTCTTTCATCCAATGGAAACTTCCTTGTATTTGCCAGTGGATGTATTTTGTCTTAAAAGTCTTGAACCCATTTGGCATAGTATGCAAACATCCCTAGTGTTCTTCTTAAAGATCCCAAATCTGCCAGTGGAGGAAGCACTTGTAATGGACGGAGCCTCTCAGGATCTGGTCTTATGACTCCATTCCCCACACAGTAACCAAGGATATAATGATGGAATGCACAGACTTGACAGTCTTAGATTCATTGAGAGTTAAGCATCTTCAACTGATAACCTGAAGGTGTTGTACATTCCGATCATGCTCCTCTAGTGTTTGTCCAGCAATGGTGATGTCAAGATAAGGAAGGCACCTTGTAGGTTTTCCTCCTTACCTAACTTATCCATAGCTCGCTGAAAGGTGGCTACCCCAAAAGGAATTCTACAAAATTGGTACAGACATCATAGGCTTCAAAAGCAATATACTTCCTGTCTGACTCCTTTAGTGGTATTTGATGGTAAGTACTTTTCAGGTCAAAAGTAGAGAACACACTGTATTTTGCAAGTTCATTCACCATCTCATCAATCCTTGGCAATGGGTATGCATCCAACTCTGCATATCAATTTATTGTCTGTAAAGAGTTTGTACACATCCTTTTATGCCTATTAGTGGAATCCTTCTCAACTACAACTTGAGCTTGCCATGAAGATAAGCTTGTTTCATTTATGCCTTCTGAGAGTAACCTGTTAATTTCTTCTCCAATAAATTCATGGTCATCCTTACTAAAAGTCTTGATTTGGTAGCATTTGATTTGCAGTTAGGTGACAAATAAGAAAGAGAAATGGTTCTTCTGATGCTGCTGCTGTGGATGCACGGTATATATTATCACCATTTAAAGTCAGCTCAGGCCTGGGTCCACCAAATTCAAATGCTGTCACTGGAAGTCATGGCCAAGTATTACATAAGAACATAGGTCACTCAGTACACCATGTCATGTAGCTGGAAGTGACTGGTTATTGAGACTGAGAATAAGGTCTGCCATAACATATCCTGGAGAACTGGTATTCAAAGATTTCTGAGCCATAGTGATGCCCTTACTGGTTGGATATACTTTTAATCTCAGTTCCTATGGAACTCTCACTAATGTAGCTGTCAATTCAGCATGAATCCATGAGGGCTTTCACCTTCCAACCATTAAGTTACTGAAGTTGCAGGCTGTGAGACCTTGAGGAATATTGGTAATTGTAGCCAGAACATGAGAGCTGAACATTGTTGCCATTGAGCCTGATGGGGTTCTGGGCTTGCATAATCGAGCAAAACGCCCCTTCTTGGCACATTCATTGCAGGTGGCTTCACGTGCTAGACAGCGATTACAAACATGGGAAGGGCCACCACAGTAGAAGCATTTCTTTATTGTAGTATAAGTAGCAGCCACTGCAGATCTCTCAAAAGGAGCTGAAGAATCGTCAGGTATGCTCTTTTTCTTAACACCTGCCAAAGAGTCCTCTTCAAGGGTCCATGGATTCACTACAGCAGCAGGTTGAGCACTGCGAGGTGCAAAGGCATCAGTATTGCATGGTGCTAGGTCTAATGAAGAAGCTTGTTTATAAGCACTTTGTAGGTCAAGAGTGCCATTTTCCAAGTGATGCTGACATATTAAAGGCAAGTTGATGCTATTGATGAAAGCATCTCAAATTAATTCTTCATGATACTGTTCTGCACTGACAGCTTTAAGGTTACAGTCTTTACTCAACTTACACAGTTGTTTGAGGAATTCATCTGATGATTCACCTTGCCTTAGTTGCCTTGTTGCAAGTATGTGTCTAGCAAAAATTTCACTGGGAGTCTTCACATACAAGTTTTCTAGAGTAGTTATAGCAGAGAAAGTCTTTGCACTCTTCAATGTATTCAAACACATTCTGGGTCACACAGTTCATTAGGGTTCTGAATTTGTCTGGTGCTTTATCCCCACGCTCCACAATAAAGTTTTTGAACATTCTGTGCCAGTGTCGCCACTCCATCGCTACTGGAGAGTTGGGGTCAACATCCAAGCATGCAGGCGGCAGCACCTTCTCCATGGTTGTTTTTAAGCTGAGTAAATTGTTGTTATAAAGAAACACTTGGCCACTGCTTTCCAAGCTTTACTCAGCTTAATTAAATCTAAGGTACAGCCTAGAAACAAGAACATAACACTTCTTAGCTATAGTGAAGTATTGCTTAAGCTATAGGGTAAAACTAAAATATACACCTATCATTCTTAACATAAAGTAAATTAACTGAAGGGCTCCCACTATGTAAACAAAAGTAGAGTGTGAAAATCAACTCTATCAAACTATGAAAATGCATCAGTATCAAACAAGAAATGGAACTTATATCACAGACCCATTCTTAATTACTCATAAAGGACAAATATCAATTTAACAGAAATAATGAAAATATTGCCAAACACAAGTATGGCAACCAAAAGTTCCTTCCCTCCCACTGTGCCATGGGGTATGTGAGGCAGCAAAGCATGTCATATGACCTCTTGTACCATGCTGCTAGATATATGATATCCCTACCATAAATGAATAAAGGAACTGTTTCACAAGTGAAACCCAATGCATGAACCCCTTATTTTTTATGGTAATGTATTTTTTCCCCAGAGACTGTAGGTCAAATTCATATGTTAATATTCTGTGTAATGCCTTATGCGTCTGTTTTTTTTTTTTTTTTTTGTACTGCTCCCTGGTAGTGCAAAAATGATCTACTATCTTCCACATCATTTTGACGGCTACTGACAGAATTGAAAAAAAAAAAGTATGGACAAATGATATTGAAACAATGTCCAAGGTGCCAGTGACTGCTTCCCAACACTGCAGTGCAACATACTGCACCTACGATTTTCAAGTATCCTACACCTACAATTAACTGCCAGAGGCAATCAAATACTCTATATACAAGAGCTCTTTAGCAGTCAATGGGCTGAAAGTTGTGGATATTACTGACAAGTTTAACAATAAAAAATCCTGGGATGACTCTAAGGTCAATGCCAATACATAAAACAAATATTTGGAAATGTATTGGAAAGACAGATGCCTAATCTATCTTGGAAATGTACAGGTTTGAGTTGCAAGATTTTTTTCAAGGATAGAAAATGATGGAAGAGAAAAACAAAAGGGTTTCATTGACAATATGGCAGTGGATGCAAGGTTGAGAAAAGTCTGGATTGGATTGAGTTATAAAATATAGGCTTATAAGCCAAACACTGAATCCACTAAGGCTATTCAGTGCTCTGGGTGAGAATAGTTCTACTGGATGCAATAGTTGTTATAGGATTCTTTTGAGACTGACTATTTTGTGGTTCTTGTGAGGATGTGGATTAAGAAGTGCAGGCATGGTGTAAAGAAGAATGGAGAAATAAAAATGCTGGCAAGCAAGATGATTAATCAGAAAGAATGGGAGGAGGAGTAAGAAAGAAGGGTAACCAGAGGTTTAGATGTAAGTGCAATAAATACAGGGATGTTCATGTGTGAATGAGAGGTTTAAAATGTATAAAGAAGGAATGTTAAAGATTGTAGAATTAATAGATGGATACAAAATAGCGAGATAGATACAAAATAGCGAGATATAAGAAAAAAAGGGGAAATTCACGGGTGACATGAGATTAGAAGCACTGTAGAATTGAAGAAAATGGTATATGGTTGATTGCTTGAAAGGAATGTGCCAGTGGAAGTTCAGCAAAGGAGCAGGAAAGAATATAGGATATGTAAGTGAAATGTTAAGAAGCTGTTAGAGAAAAGCAAACTAAGAGTAGATGAAGTGTTAATGTTAATTTGAGAAGTAAGGAAGTGAAAGGAAGATGGAAAGAGAATTTTGAAGAACTGATGAAAGTGGAAGGAGGAAGGCAGTAGTTGTTACATGCATGGATAAGGAGGTTCGAAGGTAATGTATACAAGTGCAAGGGAGGAAAGAAAAGCAATAATGAGGTTGAAGGTAGAAAAGGCACCTGGAATGGACAGGATTATGGCTGAAATGGCAAAAGTATGGAGGAGAAAGTGTGACAGAGTGGATGCATTTGATATGTAGTGTAGCATGCAAACAGAAGGCTGTGCCTGAAGATTGGGTGAAAGATATTATTGTTCCTTTATTCAAAAGAAAAGGTGCTACAGGTGTATGCAGTATTATATGGGAATAAGTTTGATAGGTATATAACCAAGGAAAGGATATGCAAGATTGTCGATTGAGTGACGGAAGTCGTTGAATGCAGAGTAAGTGAGGAGCAAGGAGGTTTTAGGAAAGGTTGGGGATGTGTGGATCAAATTTTTGAAGTGAAAATGACAGTGGAAAAATATCTTGTGAAAGGTAAGAAGCTGTACTCAGCTTTTATGGATCTGGAGAAAGCATATGAAAGGAGTCAAGTGGAATGCTGTTAAGGGTAAAAGGGCTAGGGGTATAACTGTTGAATGGTGTGAAAGACCTATGAAAGGTTTTTAAACTGGAGGTTTTACAACTTCCTCCACTGTTGTCTCTATTTGAGGAAAATCTGTCTTGTGAGTCAGTAAAAGAGGAACATACTAGGAGTGCTTGTTGAATGTAATGGTTCCATTCCCAAAAGAGTGTGCATAATGTGAATTTGGATAACAGGAATACCAAATTTTATGTAAAATACAGGGTTGCACTCTATGACCTATGCATTACTGTCCTCAATCCCTTTTCCATCATTTCTTCATGACATACAAACAGTAAATACCTACTGATAATGATGTGATGGTGGTATAGATCAGCAGTTTGCAACCTTTATGAATTAATCATCCACTTTTCTAGCAAGTCATCAGTGATGGGCTGCAACTGTTACAAGTTGTAATCATGCAACAAATGTCAAAGACTTGAAATGATGAACTGGAAATGCAGAACTCTATGAACACACATTAAGAAACAGAAGACATAAATTAAAACAGCACAATATGAAGCTTTTAAAAAAAAAGGCAACTCAACCCTTTCTTTAATATCATATAAGGTATGATAAAAAAGAGAAAGGGCTAATAGAATAAGGACATGTTTATAAAAATATCATGCAGTAAAACCTTGTACATCCGAAAAGCTTGGAGAATTGGCCATTTTGGTTAAAATTTTCAAGTACTTTGATTTTTTTTTTTAGAAATATCAAACGATTTAGAAAGTGCATTAACTATTCCTTGCTCTATGCGGGGGTAATGTTCTGCAAAAATCTTGCACAGAATCACATATAGTGAACCAATAAACACAGAGAAAAAAATGGGTTGTGTGAAGCAGCTTTGTGGTCAGCACTGGCAGATTTGCATGTTACCTTCATGTTACGTAGTTTCTGACATCGAATAAACTAATCAAGGTATCTTTTACTTGCTTGAAATGGCTCTGGCTCAGCTACATTGACTTCTTTACATAAAAGCTTTTAAGTCTTCATAGTTGAGGTTACTGAATTTGTTTTTTCTGTTTGTCTCATGATCTTTGATTATTATAATAAGAGCATTTTCTCCATCTTCTTAAGTGGATTTATAACCCTTGTAGCTACCTTGGCAGACAGTAAAGGATAGTGGACCACAGCCTGCAAATTTTCTCTTAATTCTTTTTTATTTTGCAGATTGTAGTTCACCCAGGTTGTAAGCACACCCAAGTGCTGATGCTCCTGTACCATCTTCATTTCTAATATCAGGGAGGTTCTTTTCCATTTAACTGCTAATGCTAGGATGGCTGATGTTTCTGGATGTTTGAATGCCATATTAACAAACACAAACACAGCAAGTTGCAGAAAATCACATCAGCACAAGAAGCAAGTAGCACAGATCTGCATACACCCAGGACCCACAATTACACCAGCCAGCAACTCTATCTGAAGTTTTGGCACACTTTATAACAAACACACCAACTTATCAGCAAACTTTGACTGCAGAAAAAGAGGGGCAGGTGGAAGTAGGTTCCTTGAATAATAATAAAATTGTATATAGTGATCCTGCATAAAGCAAGGACCAAGTATTTTACCTCTTTGTAAATATTCTTGACAGAGGGAATATCTTCTGTTTGGTGATGTTATAAACACTCATCATGCCAATGCTGCAGTCAATCATAAGTGCCACCTTGGACTTGCACTTAGCGAGCCTCTTGCACAACTCCATCTTCTTTTCAAGGCTTAAAACACTCCTATTGCACTTCATGCAAGACATACACAGCTTTGAGAGGCTGTCAAACAATTGCTGATGATGCTTCAAAGGGGTCATTGTCCATAATACTAAACCTGTGCACAAAATACACGAATATGCTAGACTAACACACACTGTCAGATAGCACATAGGAGATGGTAACAATCAGCACCACAAAACACTGGGTGTTGAGTACAGTAATCACTGCAGTGCAATGCATGCATAATTTGAAATGTTCTTAGGTATCTTTTTAATTCAATTTTTTTTTGGACAATCAAGGGTTGCCAACCAAAACTGAAAATATATGTGTTGAATATTTTATGTATAACAGAGTCTTACTGTAATATGATTCTTCAAAATCATTCACACTCCTTCCAAACCTTCCCTGTTTTGCTTATCTCTGTTTTTTGTTTATCCAAAATGCAATTTCCTTTTATGCTTATCTCTGATTTTTGTTTATCCAAAATGCAATTAATCATGTCAAACTGGGTCCCTGGAAGTTTGCTGGCCATATATCACATTTAGCCACACACACACACACACACACACACACATAGTTCCTGGCTGTATGCAGCTCATAAAAATTAAGGGTTATGAACACCTGGTCTAGGTGTTGTTGGGTGTAGCATTGTCAGGGTCAGACTCCACATCACTCATAGGAGACAATTATTCATGAATAGTTATATTGGCTTCAAGTTTACCCACTTTGGAAGCAAGAAGAGTGTGGTATGACCATTTTAGGTTTTAAAAGAGACCGATTTAAGGCTTTAGAAAATGCAGAATTTTAGACTGCTTTGTTGTTCATGGCTTTTGTGCATCATCATCTCATGGACAGCAAGACCAATGTTTAAAACCTATTTAAACTGCAGGGTCTATTCCAAGTGTAGGTGCATTTCAAGTGTATACCAAGTAAAAGCCTTTGTATGTGCAAGAGTCAGCAAGCCTCTTCATTCTCATGTCCTTGACTTCATAGACCCCCTTTTCTTCCTTGTTTTCTTTATATGCAGGAGACATTTCAGTATCATCAACACTTGGCTCCTCATTGTGGGAACCTATGAGTGCTATGAAGTCAGCTTTTTCAAGATCTAAGAAACTCCCCACCTAATTTACAACTAGGTTCAACAACCTCTCGTTCTATTATTGAGAATTTAGGGAACCCTTGGAAGGCATTAACACATTCCTTCTAGAATAATTTGCGGGCACAGTTCGTGGTCAGATTGGGGAAGAAGAGTGTGGTTTCAGAAGTGGTAGAGGAGGTGTGGATCAGGTGTTTGCTTTGAAGAATGTATGGAAGAAATACTTAGAAAAACAAATGGATTTGTATGTAGCATTTATGGACCTGGAGAAGGCATATGATAGAGTTGATAGAGATGCTCTG
>JAUTXX010275469.1:20230-36528 GCA_032273605.1 Panulirus laevicauda | reverse complement strand
AAAGACTATGTTGGAGGATTGTTGAGACTTGGTGAATGTGGTACACAGTGACTGGTGTTGAGGAGATAAGATAAGACATGATAAGAAAAACTGATAAGTTATACGAGTGATGAGAAGACTTACTTCTGAGTTATATTTATCATTTACTAAGGAACTAACTTACTTGGTGTGTTGTGACCTGATAAATTATCATATTAGTGTGATGTAATGGCTTACAACCAGTGAGTACTTTCAGGAAGGAGGAAATTATGTATTTTTATAACCTATGGTGACAACAAAGTCATGTTGGAGTATCAGCAAGTAATAAATGGTTGTAAAGTTATGTATTTCAGCATTGGGGTTGCTGAAGTGTGTGTGGGTAGCAAGCAGTGTGACTGAAACTGAAGACAAAGACAAACTATACGAGTTTGATCATTGTCTCGTCTGAAATCATAAGTTACTGAAGGTATGAATATGCCAAGTAGAAATGAGTGAATTAATTTAACTCACGTTTGTACTTCAGCATCAGCCAGTGAGTTGCTGAAATGTGCTACGTTATCAAGAATCAGTGGGTCATGTAGGCTTGTGTTATGTTAGCAACAAGGACTGAATTACTGAAGTTTGTATGTTGATAAGAAATGATAATATAAACACTCGTGTTTGTTTGTTTGATGTTGGAGACAGGAGTTCTAACCCGGTCCTTCTGCAGGTAGCTTAGTGTCTTAGTAAGATAACCGAGTTAAATATTAAAAGAGGAGAGTTTAGGGTAACCCATTCGAAGAAAGAAAATGGGAGGAGGGTAACTTACTGACTTAAAAATTTGCTTGTTTATAAAAGAATGGATGGGTAGTAAGGGACGTCTTTCCTTTGAGGTACAAATTGTCATTTCGTAGAACACTAAAAAAAACCTTTTCCTCCATGATCATTGTCCAGTAATGTTTGCCTTACCAGTGCAGTCATGCACAGTATCTGGAGACAGACCACAGCTGTTGTGTGCTTACCGTCACCTGATGTCCATTAGGCTTTTACTAGCCCGGGAGCCTAATTATGCAACATTTATATTTTTAAAATAATAAATCCCGTCATGTTTTTGTTTGCTAATATAGATATATTATGACTTGCCACAATTCTACATACTCTTATTTATGCAATATTTGTCTACATCTCCGTACATGCAGTTCCTTAGCGCGCAGAAGAAAACCATTTGTGTATAAAAAGGGGGACACGTAACTACCCAACAATCAAATTGATGGTTATTATAACTGGCTGTTCACTACACCACGACCTTTGGATTGATAGTGTTGTATTGGATACCACAGTGTCTCCAGCTGTTTGACTGGGAACAAGGCCATAGAGCTCAAACTGGGTGAACAAACAAACAACTTTAATTATGGTTTCATGAATAAATCAAAGTAGAATTAAATGGAAAATATTCGTCTTTCTTGGAGGTCTTGTAAGGAGATTAACGGACCTCAAATGACCCTATTTGCCCAGAGACCTAAATTCTGTATTGGCCATCTCTAACGAGACTACAGCAATACATTATCTCTCCTCCTACAGCAGAATTAATCCTAGCCATCCCTGCTGACAAACAAAAGTAGTTTGTATAAGAAATTAAAGAATTATGTCTAGAGTTCATTAGGTCTGACCCGAACGGTTACAAGGTCATATAAAAGAAGGAATAAAATTCAGAACACGGTATCACGAACCGAAAATATATATGAAACGTGGATGGTATTCTTAAATGTCTCTCACGGCGGCCAGAGGGAGAGTTAGAGAGACGTGATAGAGAATTTATAAGACGTTAAAGGCTAATATGGAGGTGGTGTAGGAATCGAACCCAGCCATGATCAGCGACGTGGTCACTACACCACGGAAATTCATGACTAGTACTGGATCCATACCGGAGCGAATATATAACTGTTATATTTGATATATTTGCTCTCAAAATAAAGATATTCCAGCCACTGTTGCATGAAAGAATAACTGCAGAAAAGAGCTAATAGCTTATGATACATGCGGACATTTAGCGTGTGTAATCACTGTCCTAACGACCATTTGTTATGGTTAGTAAGGGCGAGAGTAACAATACGCGATTGGTCACCTTGTTATAATTATACTTCTCACTTTGGTTATATTTATTATAAATGTTATATATAAATTACTTATGCTTATTCTTGATTAATGTAAGAAACCTTCGTCCCTTGTTTAAGAAAGTATCTTTTAAACATTCTTCCTTTTAACTACCTTAGTTCAACCCTTAAATCATCACAAGTATCTTTCAGTATCTATGTAGTAGGAAAAGGAATAAGTATTTACCGCAAAAGTATTTGAATATGATAGATTTTTAAATTGAAGCAGAAATGAGCACCAAACGAGACTTCGTGCATTCATAATGTCATGAATCCTTGTATATAATAAGGATTTTCTTGAGAACTACGTCATAGATTTTAGTTTTGATGGTTTTTATCATTAAGTGTATTCGAATTCTATATTGCAAGAAACGATGAACATATGATAGCATTTTCATATTGTGAAAATCCATTATAGATAATTCATCTTATAACACAACTCCAATGGTAAATGAGACTAGTATCAAAATCGAAATTTTATGAACTACTTTTACACTTGATTACAAGTCGATTATCATATTTTTTTATATCTTTCGTATATAAATATATTACAATTATGAATGTCTTCAGCAAAACAAGCAAACTCAGGTGAAAACATTAATAACTTTCCAAGTTGTTAAATTAGCTTTTGACACAAGACTATCATCACTTGTTTAAGATGATGGAAATAGTTATCAATTAGGGAGGGGAAAATAGCCCATCTCCCACCAAGATTGCGCCATTAGGTATTAATTAAGAGTTAAGTTGTTAAAGTGATACATCTCAGGGTCAACACTGGTCATCATCACATATTGTCTTCACCTCGTGTCACTTCCAGAGGCAATTGGATTTTTAATTTCTGTAAGGCTTTATTCTGCGTTGTTCCTCTCCTGCTAGTGATTAAGGTAGTTATGTTACCATGAGCCATATTAAGTTGATATCTTTAATAAGGATAACGAGAGTAAAGGTATAATGTTAAAGGCCACAGCTGTAAATTTTACATGATATGTAAAGGAAAAGAAAATTGTCTACATCTCATTAATCATTTGCTTGCTACATTGCTAAAGGCAAGAGTTAAACATCGTCATGAAACCGACCATGTGATATACTGAACTCATACAATGTTAGTGTATGTATGGAATGGCATCTCAGAAAATGGTGTGGGGGTCAGGGGATGTGAGGACAATATTGTGGAGGGATGTAGGTGATTTATCTTTTTGGAAAAGCATTTTTATAGCTCTATAATCTCTGTTCTACTCGTATAGAACTTTTGTTGCTGTTAAAAATTGAGTCGGATTATCCATTTTCTCTGTCATTAGATATCTCCCGATATTGAATAAGTCGCTACTGGTAAGGTTGAGGAAGAGGTGAAATTTGATAACAAAATGATATAGAATACCATTAGATATATGAATAATGCCTGTGTGAGTGCTACACATGACACGTGAGTACTATTGATAGATAGATATCATCCATAAAAAGTTGTACTCGACTGGACAGTACCATGCATCATTTGGTTCGAAAGGTAAGCGATGAGTGAATTTACTCTGTACAGGACAGATCCCATTATACAGTACGACAATCCCAATATATTCATTGACATTTAAACTCGCTTAACAAAATTTGGATTTAGTCGGATTCACCTGTAAATTACCATGTATGGCAGCACTCAGTGGAATGCATCAACATAGTGTGGGGGACATTCACAAATTACTTTGGGATACTGTAGACCACCACCTGTTTTAGTTGGCAGATATTCATATATTTTAATTCCTTAAACTCAAAACTGTTGATTTCCTTTTAAATCAAAGATTTACACACTTTGTGGAGACTTAGAATTCTAGTTGTTAAAGGTCCTACCTTCAAATCCTATCCTATAACAACCACGTAGAGTTCCATCCACCTCGGCATCCTCTCCTAAGTACCCGAAGTATTCTACTTTCTTCAAGTCCTCCCCATTCAAATTTACGTAAATCGTCCTGTTTCACCACCGTGCTGCACCTCAGGTGAACTCCTTGCTGTTTACAGATAACATGGCTCTGCTGGGAGACTCCAGAAGTAGCCAGAGTGTGGGGAGTGAATGAAAGGAGAAGGTTGAGAGTTAATATGAACAAAAGCAGGACACTGTAATGAGGTACAGCCAAATATACTTTTGCATATTTATTAAGACAAATTATAAGCCCAGTATTGACACAGTTTGCAGATTGATATGTTAGTGGAGTTGTCTTCCAGAGTAAAGTAGTCATATTGCTGTTCAAATTCAAACAAATTGAACTTCTAACCTAACCATCAGATGTTTTAGTATAATTCAAGAGTGGATGATAGAGGTTTGCTCGGGTATTATCTTTCATGAACCTGCTTTCGTTGTCACTTTTGTGGGTTTAGCTCCTTAGGATTTATTAACGATTATTTAGTATACATTAGGTCATGGCTTCATTGTTTTAGACAAAAACTCTTTTATAATACTGTACTAAACCCTTAATATCTCCAGACGGATATTTATGTGAGCT
Organism: Panulirus laevicauda; assembly: GCA_032273605.1. NCBI lineage: Eukaryota > Metazoa > Arthropoda > Malacostraca > Decapoda > Palinuridae > Panulirus > Panulirus laevicauda. The sequence goes on along the minus strand of JAUTXX010275469.1, from coordinate 31,928 downwards.
GAGTAATGCTTTTATATGGTCTTGCACTGAGCCTGGGTCTGGGTGGTGGTAGTGCACAATAATGTCTCCCCACAATCAGTCTTTCTCCAACCATGCTAATGAAACCACATTTTCATATGTATTTAAGAAAATTGAGATACTTTTAGTTAGATATACAAGAGCAGGCAGATGATCCTGAGTTATTTGATAATGATGGTTATCTGTCTTCGAATCATGTGCTAAATAATTTTTTGGACAGTGACTCCTCCAGCTTTGAAAGTTAACCAAAATGAGGCAGGAGAAGGTTGTGAAGCATGATATAAGGTAGAATTGCCAAATTCCACTTGACCTGGACAATACAGCATCTGGCTGGTGTGCGGCTGTTAATTTTAATTTTCTTTTTTTAGTTTTGTTGTTAACTAGAAATTATCAGTGAATCACATTGATTTACCATTTGAGGAAAAACATATTACAAGGCCCTCTTGATTTACACATTTGTTTCATGCCATTTTTTAATAACATGCACAATCTTTTTTTTTTTTAATGGGCTTATGTTTGGAACGCCATAAACATCATTGCGCTGGCAGTGCAATTGTGTGGCGTTGCCAGTGCATGAAATGGTTATGCAGCTTCCCACCATGCTGTCCTCAGTGCATAGATGCAAAGAATCAAATTCAGTTTTTGATGGAAAAAAAATTATAAACATGCTCAGTTGTTGCTAAGGCCTTACTCCTGAACTTTTTAGCACCTTTTGCTATAATGTCTGGAAACGTTCTGTACATTATTAGAGTGAAAGTAGTGGACAATATATCTATTAAAGTAATTATTTTTACATTCTTTGAAATCAAAAGGAATACATATGTTAAACTACTTCAAAATGTGAATATTAAAGGTTGGAAAGGAAAACCTAGTGAGACGTTGAACGGGTGATACCATTAACTCCCTCAAGTGCTTCAGCTTTCTTAATCTTTACTCATACTGATGAACTAATGGTAATTGGCAAAAACATTTGTTAGGTGGGCTTAAAGGGACACCAAACCAGCACCATGATAATAACTCTTAAGCATGTGTCAAAAGCATAGTAACTGTGAATTATGATTTTATATAGCTATATATGCACCATGATACATAACACATACATGACAATGAACAAATTGTAAAGTGCATGTACATTAATGAAAGTGCCGGATTGAAATGAACACTCAGCAGTGCCATGTTTCCAACTCATAAACATGTCAAAAATGCTTTATATTATTTATCGTCATTTATGCATTATGATACACAGCACTTTCTTGCATAGCATATCTTGACATTCTCTTGTTCATGATTTACATAGATAACAGCGTGAACAAATTGAAAAGGAAAAAGGAGAGGTGAATGAATCGGTACATGGGTGGCAGCAGTTAAAAAGTGTTTTTACTGTGGAAGACATTGTAACCTTCACACTAGTGAGATGGAATGGGGAAGAGATTTTGGAAGTCATCAGGATATCTGGAAAAGATATTAATAGTGTTAAAAGAAATAGACCCAAACAAAGCTCGTGGTCTGGATGAAATTTCATTATGTTTGCAAAAGAGGTGTGCAGATACTCTCGAGAAACAGCTTGAATTACCGTTCAAGAGCAGGGAGAGGCATAGTGCTAAGGGAATGCAAAAGGGCAAAGTTCATACCTATATATAAAAATGGAGACCAGGAACAGGCATTGAACTACAGACCAGTCTCACTAACGAGTGTGGAAAAGATTATTAGTAAGCAAATGGTTGACTTTTTACAGACAAATTTCTTTAGTGAGAGACAGCATACCAAACTTCACCAGAGAAACAGCCAAGTGAACTGTAGATGACTATTTGAGTTAGTGATCCACTATATTCTTAGGGCCCTTTATACTGTTGGCCATTTTAATGAAATATCACATAAGCCAAGTGATATGTTAAGCAAAGAAAATCTACAGAGTTCACTAAGGCTTAGTTAGCCATGATCAGAAAGGAAAAAAAGATCTCCCTATGTTTTGTCAACCTATGCTTTTATCATCATTGAAGTCATCATCTTATACATCTTATGACCATCTTTCCATGTTTTATGACCAGCCATCAGAGTGCTGTGTCAAGTTTTTCAAATTTGATCAGTCATCCATATCTTGTGACCAGCCTGCTGCATTCCATAATCTACTATCAAAAATGTGACCTGCCATCAGTTGCAGTCAGATCATGTTCTTTCTAATCATCATCTGAAGATGGAGATGTCCATCCAAACAAGAAACTATTGCAGTTAGGTGAATGCAATTCATAACGATAAGGATCTTTGTAGTTATAGTACTTTATACTGTGTATACTAAATGCAGTGGAACATAGTAAATCAATAGTGTATCTATTTAGTGTAAGTGGTCATGTGGTTGTGGGTGTTGTTGATTTACCTTTGGGAGTATCATGAATTAGCAGTTAATTGTAAGTATTCCTCTGAAGGAGGTGGAGTGTCTGCACGTGAGGACTACAGCCCGACCACTATTTGCAGAATGAGCAGATCGCAGAACAAATAGCCTACTTGACAATGCAGGAAGAAGGAATGGAAAAGATGGATCAGCATGATGTACTGTGTAAAATGTAGTTGGTCATAGATCTGGGTTACATCACATGGTAATTGCTGTGGGTAAACAAACAGTTAAGTAGAGAACTTTCATGAGAATTTTATACTCGGAGAATGAAGTTATTAAGTTTATTTAGTTGAGGTAGGGAAGCAACAAAAGACATCTGTATTTTTCCATATATACCAGTCTTTGATATCTCCATCAGTGGATCCACAGCCTTCCAGATCTTGGTTGTCCCCCCATGCCTTGTGACCCAACTTCCACCTCTTGTGACCGGTCTTTAGTGCACATTATGAGCAGCCTTCCATGTTTTGTAACCAGTATGATATGTCATACAACCAACCCTCGAAGAGTAGCAGCTACCCTTCCACATCCTGTGACCAGCAGTGAAATCATGGCCTTCCCCACTGTCTTAAGATGAAGATTTCCATATGCAAAGTAAGCTGATGATGTGAATTGAGTGTGGGTCAGTCTGTTAATGTGATCTGCATAGCTACTGTATGGTATAATGATATATACGGCAGTTAGATAATGGAGCACTGCACTGCAATAGTCTTTTTTATAAGTGAAAGCAAATGTGCAGGTGTAAATGTTATTTTTTCCAATGTAATATAGATAGGAAGTAAATTCTAGGTAGAATGTAGTGCTATAGAGCCAAAGAAATGTTGCTTAGATCTTCTAATATACCCTTTACAGTATTTCCTTCACAACTTCCGGTAAGTAAAGTGCTGTATGGCAATGCTCAATCGATATCTTTATTATTGTTTTTGGCAATACAGAGCACAGTACACATATTCCTCAATTTAAGGAAGACTGGTATACAGCACTTTAAAGATATGGAAAGTCAGAATTATGAAATATGATCCAATATACTTTAGAAAATCAAGAAAACCACAAAGTTAAGACAACTTTAACAAACAGAAAAATCAAATTGTTGCAACAATATCCAAGCTTCATTGAGCATAAAATTCACAAAATGTAAACAAAACAACATCCAAACTTTATAAAGCACTTTTACTTTCAAATCAAGCGATCAGTGAAGACAGTTTGTGTCTCCAATTATATGGTGAAAGTTAGTGGGAAAATGTGGATCACTTTACGCAAAATTGATCAAAGGAAAGCTACTTAGAAATGGAACTCTTTTTTTTAATGAAGGAATTGATATATTGAATGGTTAAGGTTTAATTGTATTTATATAGTAATATGGGGATATTTTAGCATATCAGAATTCTTTTAAAGTACCAAGTACCAGGAGGCACAAGTTACAATGCTGAGAAGTGTGACATTTCAGATTAACACTTTAGAATGAGTACAATTTATCAGCTTAAGACACTTTGCTTTGATTTTTGACACTGGAAAAACAAAATTTTTTATATACTCTTTATGTCTAAAAATTCTTTTTTGATTATAAAGCATTTCACCTTAATTTGAGGTATTTGTGTACTTATCATGCATACCTTGCTTATATCACTGCAAAATACTATTTGATTTGTATTTCACCAGCTGGGAAAATATGTTCATGTGTGTTCACTGCCTCCCCATTACCACTTCCACAGTAAGTGTAGGCATTTTAGTATCATATGGAAGGAATGTTAAAGGATATTCATGGCAGTGCAGGATATAAGACTATTTGACCCTTAGCATTTAAGTAACAAATTCCTAATGGGCCCTTTGTATACTTTGTAAGATCTGCTCCTCTTTTTATTAAGATGTTTTCCTTGCCCCAAAGGAAGACATTGATTTTGTACAACTTCTTGTGCTTCATCTTCCTCTCATGCAATCACATCTGAGCCATATCTCTTATGTGCATCTCATCTACACTACAAAACTGAGCCTTAAGGCAATCAATACACAACTGCATTTTGAATGAGGTTAACCTGTAATTTTTTTTTTTTTTTATTAACCTATGTCGCTGTCTCCCGCGTTAGCGAGGTAGCGCAAGGAAACAGACGAAAGAATGGCCCATCCCACCCACGTACACATGTATATACACACACATCCACACACGCAATTATACACACCTATATTAGTGTTCCTTAAACTCCAATCTTTTAAAACTGCGAGAACTTCTGTGAGAAACTTTCAAGGTTAAGGACTTTGATATTATACTCCTGAACTCAAGCTGAGGTGACTTTTACTGCAGAATAAGTCAGTTAAGAAGACTTAAGTAGCAAAAATGCTTCTGAAACAAAGGTTGTCTAATGTACTCTAGGCTACAAAAGTCAACAAAATCCATTGCCAATTAGATAGGAAGAGGTTTATATAACTGGCAAATAGTATAAAATCGATTAAACATTTTTAAGTTTATGATCAAGGCATTGTATTTGCAATATTGTACCATGGTGAACATTGGGGAAACGTAGAAAAGCAACATAGCATTGTCTTTGTAGTATGGAAACCCAACAAAAGAGTAGAGACCAATGAAGAGGATTTTAGAGCACATTCCTCCCCAGAGAAATAGTTATCATTATGATCATTATTTTTTTTTAGAGCATGACTTCTGTAACAATTTGCTGATTCACAGGTCTCCTGATGCTTCACACATCCTTATGAGGTGGAAATACTATCGCTCACACACTGGACAAGGAAGGACGACTTTTTTAAACGATTCCCAAGGCACTACAGTAATGTGTATTAACCTCAACCACATAATGTACACATGATATCTGGAGGTGTATACCATTTACTGCTTTAGCCCAAAAAATGAACTCCGCTCCAACTGTTTGGTAACCAGCTTAAACCCTTGGCCATAATGAACTTAAAACAGTGTCCTCTGTAACTACCCATTGATTTATGAATGTCAAGATGTGTCACGCATCCTCATAAGGTGGATATGCTGCTGCTCAAGCTCTATACAAGGATGGAAGGCTTTTTAAATGACTCCCATGGCACAATGGTAATGTGTATATATCTCAACCATGTAATGAGCACATGACAACCGATGTAAATTATTAACCATGGGTGGGCCATATGCACATTCCTGTAGTGCTTTGGTAGGCAATCATCAAGCCTTCTTTCCTTGTCCAGAGAATCAGTGGCAGTACTTCTACCTCATAATGATGCGGCACACATGGAGATCCATGTATCAGCAAATGGTTACGAAGGAAATGCCATTCTAAGCTCATTATGGCCTAGGGGTTAGGCTATTTGGCTAATACACAAATGAACCAGGGTTTGATTCTTGAAGTACTTAGGTAAATATTTTACATACTGACCTACACTCGGTAACTAAAAATTGGCAGTCTTTAGGGGTCCTTTACATAAGTCATCTTTAAAAGGTTCTATTTGATTTTCTATTTCTGTTACTGTCCATAAATAGTAATCTTAGAATTAGATCTACACTTCAAGTTACTTTTTCTTCATTTATCATTTGTTCCATGTGACTATTACTCCAAAGTTAGTATTACTCTTGATTTTCCACTAACTATTCCAGTTTATCTCTGCTTGTCACATACCTTATGATTTCTTACATTCTCTTCTGTTTATCCATTGTTTTCTATCTCTCAATGTCTTTATATCTTTTCTTGAAAGCACTACTTTTATAATCACATGGTTCATGCTTTTGTACAAAAATCTGTGTTTGTGTTTGCATCACTGCTAATGATAACTTCATTCTACATTGCATCATCTATTAGATTATTTACTTTGTTCTATTCTATTTTGTCAGAGTAGGTATTACAATTATTTCAAATACTTATGTCTTATTTCATTCTGCCTGTCTTCACCTACTTCCTTGAGCACTCCATGTGCCCAGCTTCAGTCCAATGAAAGCACATCATCCCATGTGTAAACCATTCTAATTCACTCTCCCATACATGCCTTACACCCTCCTGGTGTTCAGGCCCTGAACTCATAACACCTTGTTCACTGTATTGATCTACAATTCAGTCTCCCTCTTCTTGTAACTTCCACTTTTGACACATATATCCTCTTTGTTAATCTCTTTTCATTCACTCTCTGCATATGTTCAAACCATTTCAACACACTCTTCAGCACTCAATCATACTCTTCTTATTACCACTCAAGTCTCTTACTATATCACTGCTCACTCGATCAAGAATCCTTTCATCATGTTCTTCAACTTCTCATACTACTAATACTTCACCTTCTGCCCAGGAGTCCCTTCTATCCTTATGAGGCCCCTGTAGCACTCAGGAAGCTAGTCACATCCAATGGTTAGGACAGTCGTCATAAAGTGTTGTGAAATGTATGTATCTATGTACAGGGAGTGCAGGTCAACTGAGTAGTAAGTGCTCGGTGTCTTCTTAATGGCAGCGGCAACGTGGGCATGAAGGGTCTTGGTATATGTTGAAATGGCATTTGTAGTGTTGTAGAGATGGGTGATGCCCTGAGACTAAGCAGGAGGGTGAAAATTGTGTTTGTATGGAGAGTGTGGTATTTGATGTATGTAGGTTGATTGGAGTTCAAGACGAGTCAAAAGGTCAATTGTTTAGCGCTTGTCAGGACATTTCAGTGCGCACGTTTTGTCAGTGTAGTATTTGTTTGGGTGGGGGATGTGAGTAAAGATACTGAGGTGTATGGTGTGGGTAAACTTTTTATTTCTACTTGGGGATGGGTGGTTGGTTACAGAATGGTTTGAATATAAATGAGTGCCTTGCACAGTATAGGTAGGGCTGTATTGGGAGGGTCTTTGTCTCATTTTGATGGTGTTTGTGGTTATTAGGTATTTAGTGATTGACTAAGTGAGTGGTTTGCAGCTCTATCATATTGCTCCTGAAAGTGTGGATGACCAGGTAGGTGTGTTTACAGTGGAGTGGATGAATTGTTTGTAGATGCTGAGGGATTCTTTTTCTTGTCCAAATATGGTGCCAGTTAATGTTCTGAAGGCATTTAGTTTGTGTTGATTTTTGGTCGATGTTATTGGTATGGGAAGTTACTGTTATGTGTATGTTGTATGATTGGTTGGTGGAAGAAATTGTCTATTCAAGGTGAATGGAGGGTGTGAGCTAAATCTGTGTGTCTTGGGTGAAAAAGATGCACACATTCAATTCTGGGTGAGCCACTGTTCTAATTGTGTTATGTAATGCTGCATGATTGACATAGCTGCAATGCAATTATGAGGTTGTCTGTAAATGAAAGGAATTTCATGTTGAGGTTTGCCTGAGGTATTAAGAGGTCTTGTAAGAGGAGACTGCAAAGAGTTGGAGAAAGAACTGCTCCATAGGGAACTCTACTGGACAGTTTAAGTGTTGTAGAGATGAAGCCAATGTGGGTGACTAGTATGTAATTTGTAATGGATGGGGAGTGAATTCTAAACTTGTGGGCCCCATCTCTCTAACATTCTCTACCATCACACTTATTAGATTCTGATAAGCTGTCTGCATCAATCACATCCTCATTTATTCTATCAAATTCATTCACCACTCTTGTATACTATAAAAGTACTTCTTTAAATGATTTTTTGTAACAAGTCTCTAGCTTAATTTCGTGTTTTGTCCTCTTGTTGCTCCATCCCTAGATCTCTCATGAAGTGACAGCCAAGAAAAGCAAAGAAAGAACATCCTTCCCTAGAGATAGTCTGAGGCACACTGAGATGGGTTGCTGGTGTTCACGCCATTAGAAACACTAGTCTCAGTGACCACACATAAGATGATTTTGCCCTGAGAGCATCACAATAAATCTTATCCGTGTATCACCTTCAAAAATACATAAGGGGCAAACAAAGCTTTTTGTGGACATTGTATATAAGTATACGTGGACTAAGAAAGACAAGTAAGCATTATTGGATTATGTACCAATCGCCAGGTGAACAAAATACAGACTCTTGGGTGCGAATGTGCTGAAAGGGGCATCAGGTGTGATGTCTGACCATTACTTGGTAGAAGCAAGGGTCAGGTGGTGGGATGACTAATCATTACTTGGTGGTGGTGAGGGTGAAGGACTGTAAATGCTTTCATAAATAAGAAACTTTTTGGATGAGAAGAGGGTGGAAGAAGTAAGCAAGCTTGGAAAAGAGGCTTGTATAATGAGATACCGGAAGACTGATTGTAGAATAGCAAAAACTAAGAGTACACTCATTCAGGGAAGTGGATGAGTAATGGGAGGTATTTAGGGAAGCAGAGCTAGCATGTGCAATAGAAGTGTGTGGCATGTGGGAGGTGAGCACATGAGAAAGTAGAGAATGCTATCTAATGAGAAAAGAGAGGCATATAGGCATTACCTACAGGGAAAGAGTGCATGTGACTGTTAGATGTACAGAAAGCAGCAGAAGGTAGACAGGAAGGTGCAGGGGCTGAAAAGAGGGCAAATAAGAGTTATGGAGAATATCAACAAACTTAAGGGAGAAAATAATGTTTTGTAAGATTAATAATGAGAAAAAAACAAACAAATGGAAACACTGGTGAGAGGGGCAAATGGAGAAGTGGGAGTAAGTCCTACTATTGATAAATGTATTTAAGAGTGGTAAACGTAGGCAAAATGAGAGTGATGGCAAGTGATTTAGTGAAAAGAGAAGAGGATGTGAATGCCTTGTAAAATCTGAAAGTGGCAAGGCAGTGGGAGCAGATGTTACTGCAGTTAAATTTCTTAAGAAAGGAGGCAACTGTATTGTTTACTGGTTAGTCAGGATTTTCAATGTGAATATGAATTACAGAGAGGTGCCTGAGGATTGGCAGAATGCATGTATAGTGACACCCTGTGAGCAAGCAAGAGGAACAAAGGCGAGTGTTCAAATTAGAGTTTAAGTTTGTTGAGTGTTCCCGATAAGTTGTATGTGGTAGCAGTAATTGCAAAGGTGGTGGCATGCACAGAGCATCAGACTGAAGAGGAACAATGTGGTTTAAGAAGTGGTAGTGGATGTGGAAAACAGGGGTTTACTCTAAAGAATGTGTGAGAAATACTTAGAGAAACACGAGGACTAGTATATGGTAATAATGGATCTGGAGAAAGCATGTGATAAGGTAGACAGTTACTTTGTGGAAGGTGTTAAGAATATAAGGTAAAGGAGATTAGCCAGTAGAAGCACTGAAGAGTTTTTATTGAGAGTAAGGCCAGCGAACATGTTGACAGAGAGGAATGTGAGCTCTTCCAAAGGATGGTGGGTTTGTGAAGTCACCATGGCTGTTTAATCTGTTTATAAATTGTGTAGTGAAGTTGGTTAAATGCACTGTGTCTTGGAGAGAGGGACAATTATGCAGTCTGTTTGGGGTAGGGGGCCTTGGTGGTAAGTCAGTTGTTGTCTGCTGTTGAAATGTGCTGATGGCAGATTTGAGTGAGAAATTGCACAAGGTAGAGTCTGAGTTTGGGATACAGTGTGAAAGCAGAAAGTACAGAGTAAATGAGAGTAAAAGCATGGCTATTAGGTGCAGCACTGCGAAGAGATAAGTTGGTGTGAGTTTGAATGGAGAAAACTTTGAGTAAATGAATAATTTCAGACACCTGGGAATGGACAAGTAAGTAAATGGAACATGAGCTGAGGGAGGTCATAGGCTGGGCTTGGGATTGAATGTCCTAGAAGCACTGAGTACTGTGTGGACAGAAAGATTAATATCTGGTATGTCAAAGATGGATACGTTTCAAGATGCAGTGGTCCAGATGGTGCTGTACAATTGTGAGGCACAGCCTACAGATGAGAATGTATGGAAGAGGGCAAATGTGCTAGAAATGAAATCTTTGCTAGCAGCATGTGGTGTGAAGAAGTTGATCCAGTAAGTAATAATAAGGTAAGAGAGAGGTGTGATAATAAGAGCATGGTTGAGAGCTGAAGAGGGTGTGCTAAAATGATTTGGACTTGGAGAGAAATAATGAGGAGAGGTTGACAAAGAGATACAAGAGTCATGAGTGGAGGGGGCAAGGAAAAATGAGGCTAAATTGCAGGTGAAATGATGGAGTGAATAAGGCTTGAGTGTTTGAGGCCTGAACATGCAGTCAACAGACTAAACCAAGGGATATAAAGCAGCTGGGGAAAATCACAGAAAGGTCTGAAAGGCCTGTCTGTGGATAAGGTGCTGTGGTTTTAGTTCAATATACATAACAGCTAGAAAAATGGATAAGCAAAAGAGACATTATCTTCATCTGTTCCTTGTGTTACCTTACTAATGTGGGAAACAGCAAACAAGAGTGAAAAGAAAATAGATATTTTTGGTATATTCTACTGTATTCTTGCACACTTAATAACTCTGGCTTCTTCCTTGTTGATAGGTGAGTTTAGGTTCAATTTTTTCTGCATAAAATATCATAAACATTTCTTTTCTTTTTAAGCTATAGTTCCAGATCTATCTGCCTTTCATGGCATATGCCACATCCCCTAAATTTTGCTCATGAGGTGCTCACACATTCTATCTTTCTGGTTCTTTGGTGACCATATGACACAACAGCATTTAACTTTGATTCTTAAGTATATATCAATAATTTTCAAGAAAAATCCTCTTAAATTTTGATTCTTTCAATAACTTTTGTGTATAATTTTCTTCAATTTTGATTAAGTATATATCAATAACTTTCATGAATACTTTTCTATCTCTTTTAGTGGAAGTTCTCAAAATCATACCATCCATTATTGGCACAGTAGTGGTATCTTCTTAATGTTATCTGAATTCTAGTTTCTCACTTAAATGATACTTCCATCTTTTTACATTTGATTCACTTTCTAACACTCCCTGTAGATTTCTATAATGTGCTGCCAATGTACTATTACTTGTTCTATAACCTATTTGCTCACATCTATCTTCATTAAGTTTTATGATGTTCACATCTTCCTTATTTGTAGATTGTGCCTAAGTCTTTGCGTCTCCATCTGATAAGCTTCAGATCCTATCATTTTGCTTACTTTGGTGTCACCAGCAAAGCTCCTTACTATGCTTCCTTTTACTTCTCTGTCAAGGAAAGATATCATTATCAAAGAGAACTGAGGCTACCACCTTTCCTTTTGGTACTCCTGATGGAATATCTTCATCACATATAGTTCTATTTGCTATTACTCTGAACATTCTATTAGTTAAAAACTCTTTAAGAGAAAGAGAGAAATGTAATTACTTATAAGTACTGTACTTATGATGAGATTCTGCTAGAAGACAAGGCCAGAGAGTAGTTATGCAGAATAAATTGTGTGAATCATACCTTGTTAAGATTCCATGGTCACTTCTTACCCTTTAACCTTTTTAATGCTATGGCCAT
>JAUTXX010275469.1:0-14503 GCA_032273605.1 Panulirus laevicauda | reverse complement strand
AGCTCTGAAGCTTGCTCCTCTGGATTGTCATCTTCTCGTGCTATTGTTCCTTCATCGTCATCTGAAGACTCCTCAGGGCGGAACTCCTCTGAGAAGAACACATATATTGTAGATATTTGAAGAATTCCTCTCAAACATTCCTTTTTTACCCTGAAGTATACTTAAAATAGTACTAAGGAGTTCTGTCTTTTATTTGAAAAACTATGTGCATGATATAATTCAGCAAATTAATGTAATATGAGTGAAATCTTTTAATGTATGGCAAAATCTATCATACCTGTATTAATGAATTTACACACTAAGGTCTCCTTTTTCATACGAGGTTGTGGGAATAATATACAGCAAAAACAAGTATACCCATCCTCATGAATGTACATAGTAAGGTCTTTTTATATGAGGCTGTGGAAACTACTCTTAAATACTGTGTATTAAAAATGTAAATCTATTTTCAAATGTCAAGGACCTACCATTTAATTTGTCACTTCTTAGTTTACATGTACAGACAATTATGTTCTTGATAAACAGTGGCCCTTACTATGAGAAAAATGGGAATAAAGTTTAGTGGATATATGTCTGTACTGCATTGCATGGTGTTGTGTGTTTTTATGGATATACACATTGGATGTGTTATGAGTTCTACATAACTTCTTACTCTATAATGTCAATTATCCAATTCTTTATAGCTTTTTAAAAAGATTTCATCTTTGGCATTCAAGGAACTACATATCTTACCAAGGGGTTTAATCTTCTACTGTCAAAACCATTTACAAACTGAAAAGCCAAGATATTTCTTATTCTCCTTTTTCCTATACTGAGTTTACCTGTCCTATATTTCATAAAAGCTCACTACATAATTCCAGTACTATTCATGTTCCATATAATTCATACTTTAATTCATGTATCATCTGTGTAACAGGCACCCTCCACCCACAACAGGCAGCATACCTGCTCCTCTATCCAAGACCCTCACATTTACCTCCCTTATCACATCAAACACAGACAAATCAAAGAGGCATGGTGACATCACACATCCCTGCCACAGATCCACCTTTGTCTAAGACCACTTACTCTCCTCTCTTCCTACCTACACACAAGCCTTATTCTCAATGAAAACTCTTCACAGTTTCTTCCAGATTTCCTACATCTTCAAGAAAACAACTCTATCAACCCTAACATATACTTTTTCAACATCCATAATTGCCACATACAAGTGCTTTTGTTTTTATAAGTATTTTTCACACAAATTCTTCAAAGCAAATATCCAGTCCACATATCCTCTACCATTCCCAAAACTAAACTGGGTAAGAGAGAGGTGTGGTAATAGCTAACAGTACCTGATTAATGGTCCCCAATACATATTCCTTTATCCATTTCCCAATACAATTGAAGACGAAGGGTTCCTTCCTATATTCCTTCCCCTCTCTCTTTTTAAAAAGAGTATTATCCTAATATCCACTGAATAGTAAGAACAAGGAAATTTCATGCTATTGTCCAAAAGCTAAAAACTGGAAATAATAAATGCATAATGTCATCATGTATTGTGCCAGGTAAAATATTAGAAGCTATTATGTTAAATATACTTACCATCTGATATTCTGCTATCCCGGGAAGGGGTGTTAGAACATGTAGATGCTGCAGCAGAATCTACAGGTTTGTTCATACTCTCAGCTAACCATGATGAGTATTTCTCAGTTTGATCCACAATGAAACTCAACTGCTGATCAAGGGCCTTTTTCTTCTTCTCATCTAACTTTGTTGTCACTTTGTATTCTACAAATTTTTCTACATTACTCCAGAATGTTCTAATTTCCTTAGCAATAAATGCAGCAATTTTCCTAGTTCTCATTTCCTGTTCCTTTTCTGCCTTTTGTGCTTGTAATGCTTTATCTTGGAAATACTTCTGAACCATACGAGCACATTTTTTGGCAGCTGCTTTCTTCCACTTTCGTTCCTGAGCAAAGTCTGCACTAAGCCACACCATTTCCTCCAACAAATAGTCCCAGTGAGCTTTAGCTCTTGGTGGCTCCTGCACTTTTGGCAATCGTTTTTCTGCCCAAAGTCCCTCCTTTCTCAAAGAAGCAATTCGCTGCATAACATAAGCTTCCTGTCTTGCTTTCTCCATCATTTGGTCCTGCTGTGTGGTAGTGTGTGTGTTTTCACTTGTTGAGGCAGTTTTCTGGCGCCCTCCCATTCCTGGACTTCCCAAACCCTTCCCAGGTTTGACAGGTGAAGAGGTCCTAGCATGAGCACCTAAGCCACCTTTCAATGGCGACTGGGATCCTGAGGGATTTTCTGTTTTTATCTGAAGTCCTGAGGTTAAACTTAAGGGGTTGGGAGAAGTAAATCTAGCAATTAAAGATTCATCCTCTTCAAGTTTGTGTTGACGTATATATTGAAAAAATTCCCGAGAAGGACGTCTACTCCAAGATTGGTAGTCCATCATGTTACCATCTCTATCTAAAAAGAAGAGCTCCACCAAATGATCATTATATTTCTCTTTTATGCTCTCTAATTTTGCTTTCTTCCAATCAACAATGATCTTTCTTAATTCTAGTACATCTGAGGGTTTTTCCTCCACTTTGATGCGTTTGGCTGGAGGCTGTGATAAGATGGAAGGTGGTGGTCTCCTGGGAGAAGATGAGGGAGTGGTGTTGGGGGTGACTTCAGTAAGTACAGGTGTTCCTTGAGTAGAAGGCACAGGAGAGGTGTGAGGTGTATAAGAGTGAAGGCTGCGAGGATCAGTCAGCTTCACTAGCTCCCCTTCACTTGACCCCATACTGCCAGCCTTCACAGGACTCATTAGTTGCTGTACTAGCTGAGAATCCATACCTCCTCCACCACTACTACTGCTGCTGGGGACAATACCCTGAAATATACAATGCATCATTACTTGTCAAGATCAAATATAATTGCTATACAAACTTAAAACATATCCTTGATGGAGAACAGACTCATGTACATGAAATTTCAAATAATAAAAAAATTAGAATAAAGACACTACACAGAGATTTCCATTTTGATTCTTGAATTCCTTTACGTGAGGAAAAAATATATTTCTAAATTTACATATGAATCTAAGCTCAGTGGTTTCTGTGGATACCACAAATACAAGTGTACTTCTTACTCAGTCTTTATCAGTGGTATTCAGTAGCACCTCACCCATACTGAATCTGCTCTCAGCCAACAGGAGACTACCACAGACATGATGTCATCAACCCACTCAGTCCCAACTATCTACATCTATGAATATGAGGACTGCAAGCATCAACCAAAACTAAGTCAAAGTTGGCAGAGACATAGGATTTTTGAAAAAGGAAAGGAGACAGCAGGGCAGGGTAAGAAATCTCCAAAAAAATGCACACCAGGCATTGCTTCTGAGAACAAAAGTTTTTGAGTTTCCAGAACCTTTATATCTCTCCCCTGAGGCCCGAGAGTTATGGGAAAACTTTCACATAAGAAGACTAAACCCAATGGCAAAAATTAATACCTTCATTGTTGATTCAGTGGCACACTGAAACCTATCTCTCCTGAAGAAGTGAAGAATCCCTAGAGCTGCAAAAGGTAGATCCACAATTTCTAAAAAAGGTACCACATAATGAAGGTGGTAGATGAGTACAAAACACTCCTTTCATTGATATCCTCTAAAAGGCAGGAAATGGTAACATAGCAGCCATATTCCTTACATCATTACATCATCTGAACTAACCATTGCATCTATTTCGCCCTACGTCTCAGTCTATAAGAAATATGCTTTGTGATCAGCACTGTTTTGATACATGGTGATCCCCCTTAATGAATGGGTTTTTTAATCCCTTGTGACAGTTCTCAAATCCACATTCATTACTTGGCTTAATAGTGTTATCCTCTAAACATATTTTTTGAATTCCAATTTCTAATTTATGACACCCAAATCTTTTCCATTTGTTTCAGGTCAAATACATTATCACTGAACCTGAAACTCCTAATGTCAAACATATAGAGGCTGGACAGATGGTACACGAGTGGATTACAATGACAAGAGACCCATGTTTATCTTTTCCCATCCTTGTTAAATATCTAGTACTATACATATATGCACAGTCTGACTGACATTTCCAGCGAACCATTTTTCCCAACCTGCAGTGTGAAATGCTTTTAGCTTACTCAATCATGATTGTATAACAATGGTGGAAAACTGCTCTCAGCATATCAAGCATATAATGCACTCTGGTTGTCTAACATCAAGACTGGAATACTGAATCCCTAAGTCCATGCCATTCTATGGACAGCATAACAAAAATATGTACAAACTGTAAAATGTAATGGCCAGAGAAGTTGAAATAATTCCTAAAGAGAAACTGTAAAATGTAATGGCCAGAGAAGTTGAAATAATTCCTAAGAGAAAGGCAACAGCATCAAATTTCTACAGCCTTTTGAAGACAAGCCACATCAGGAACTTTCAATCAAAAGAGAAAGGTGAAATTTGAGACTGAGAAATTTGAGGTTTAAATTTGAGACTGAGAAATTTGAGGTTTAAGAAAGGCTTGTTACAAAAATATTACAAAACACTTACCCCAGCAACAGCATGAGAAATTTCAGTTACATTATGGCTCAATGTGGTGGTTTCATGCTGTACACTATCTTCTCTCGCACTCATTACATCCAAATGGACACACCTGAAAAGTCCAGGAAAACTTTTACATTAAAGAACATCAAAAATATGTGAATGACTTTAAATAAATGAATAAAAACACTTTACAGTGAATAAGTTTAGAAAATGATGAGGGCACTTTGACAAAATTTTGTATGATGACAAGAATACCTTACATAAACCTTGTGACATCTACAGAGGTCTTCTATCCCCACACCGCAAGCCAATTCCAATCTGCTCAGCTTGGTCATTGTTCACACAGGCTGTTGGAAGCTGTAGTCCACAGGCCTACATAACCCTCATAGCCTAATTGGTTTGATACACTTTGCAGATAATTTAATTCTAGGACTCCTCAAATTTCCCTGCTGTACACCTCATAATGTTTCTGATGGCTGCAAGAAATGCATAAACAGCCTTGGTACCAAGAAAAATGTGCCTGTTGTGCCAGAAGGAAATCGTTTTGGAATGCATATTGGGAATCATGCCTTATATGGTTTTCCCCTGCATACACCAAGACACACTTCATCTGTCTGTGCTTCAGAGAGTACAGCCTTAGTATTTACAGTCTTTTCTATACTTATTCAAATTCACATATTACTGGGAAAAGTTGACATGAAACTGACTCATATTTGTCAAGGTCTGATAATCGAATGAGGAACAGAAAGAGAGTAAGGACAATTCTTTAGGACCTAAGCTTTTTTCTTTAAGAGGCATTGCAAATGGCCTAATTCACAGTAACATGGTAAAAATTGCATTTCAAGGTGTGTGTCCATCTTCAATGTTTTCCAGTTATTCCCTTAGTGAGTTTTGAAACTGGTCACATTCATCAAAAGGCTTTTGTAATGTCTAGGAATATCATACTAGCGTTTTGTTTATTCTACTACACCTCTACATTTTTTCTGTACTCATTGGGCATCTTCGAGAGATATGAACTTCCTGCCCCTTGTCATGTTGTCTAGGGTATGTAAAATATTTGATTCCTACAAGTCAATCTTACATCTTCAAGTGCTCAAAAATCTTAACAATATGTAACATTAGTGCTATTGGTTGGTACATTTCTGTGAATGCTATACTCTTCTTTATGGAGAAAGACAAGATAAATCACTTTCAGACTTTCTGGAATTATGCGAGAGTCCAGGCTTTCTTTATAGATGACAATTTAGTGTTAATACTAATGCAGGCTTGCACTTTAAGGAGCCTCTCTAGATATCTATTATGCTAAGTGGCGATTTTTACTAGTCTACAAATAATTGGTTAATTCTTTATTCTTACCTTTTGATTTTTTCCCCCCAGAAAACCTTATATATAAACATATTACTTACACAAGGTGAAATTATCAAATGAATAAATCTTCTGACTGCAATACTGCCAAGCATACAATGCATCCCCCTTATGTAAAAAAATCCATAGGCAATGCATAGTTAAGTTTCATTACGGGTGCAAGTGTATGACTCTCTCAAGGTGAAGTCATCATACATTTGGTCACAGGATAGTGCTTTTAACAGCGTGAGCACCAACAACCTGCCTCAGGCTATCCTGAGAGAACAATGTTCTTACTTTACTCTTCTAGGATGCCACTTCATTTTGGGAATTTTATTTCCATGTGGTGTATTTCTTCCACCTATGCTTCAAGATGGCTGGCTCTTACCTTTCTAAGGATAAAAAAGCCTGAATTTTCACACTGAAGCAAAAAAAATGTGGGTACATGTGAGATTTTTAGGCACACTGAGCATTTACCTCATCAGTGCCTTGTCTCATTTGGGAGATCAAAACCCTATGGAGCCAAAACATGGAGCTAGAAAACGTCAGGAATCATGCCAATTACATGCTCAGAGGCCTGCAGAAGGTAATCAAGGCCAAAAGAGAGATGACAGAGTAATAAATTGTATGACATTGCCTTTGAAAACGTATGGAGGCAGACAATGTTTTTTGCACATTTATAATTCCTAAGAATATTTTTGCACACTTATAATTCCTAAGAATATATGTTACTAAGAGAGGCAGGAGCAGGTGACTGGAAATCCCCCCTTCCAAATGAAAGAACACAGCATGGAGCCAAGTGAGGGATTTCTCTTTCAAGGCTCTGTTATCTGTACTTGAAGCTACCTTACTTAAAAGGGAAATGGTGAGCATATACAAAAAAGAAAAAAATACATATATATTTAAATCTATGTATTATACTACCCATTAACTGATTTCACTGCATATAAACACACCACCATATAATATCCTATGCTCATCCAGCAGAGAGAATCTTGGAAAAAATACCAAGTTAAGCATGCCATCTAAGCCTAGCATGCCATATATCTATGGTTTCTTCCGTCCAGAGGATCAACTGTAACTGAGCGAGATGTTTTTATCTAATCTAGCAGGAGTTTCATGACATTATAGCAGTTAAAACTCATATAAATTACCAAGGTAATGGTACATATTCTAACAATACAAGTTTTCCAATCCTTCAAACATCCAAAATATGATTCATTTACAAATTGACATTTTCTCCAAGCTTTTTTTTTTTTTTTTTTTTTTTTTTTTTTTTTTTTTTAAAAAGGAACAAATTCCCCTTAACTAGACATTTTAATTCATTTTAAAAGGGCTTCAAGACTTCTTAATAAAGAAATCTCAAACTAGCAGATACATGAAAAAACCTTGCTTATGTTGAAATGAACACCATTTTAAGCTGTCCTCAATGCTTTGCTGTCGTTGAATGCAACTTCACCTACAAGTAAACATTTTCACTAATTTTTGAAGGCATGAAAAAAATATTTTATATTTATTTCAAATGTGTTCTTTATCTAATAACTCATTATCAATATCTTATGTATGGGAAATGGCTGCCTCACTTCCCATACCACAACAAATCAAACCAGTCTCCAAATGGCTGATGGAGTTCTTCAGTCTAATCCCCTTATTCTTCTCTGCTATGCAGTTTTAATGAGGTAATGTTTGTTAGCTTGAAATATAACACAAATGTAGCAGATAATTGTTTAGATAAGTAAAAAAGTTCCTCCTTGTAAGTACTGGGAAACAGAGATGAAACCATCATATAACCCATTTCATGGTTTTTATCAATGATAGGTTTTCATATTTACAATGATTTAATTTCTTTTCTTTAATCAATAATTCAAAATCGTATGTATTCCAATCTGGAGACCAGTGTGTGAAATGGGGCTATTTGGGTTTTAGTACAATACCAGCATCTATATCCCCTGGGTCAAACCATCAACATATAAAATTGGGCATTTTCTGATTTTTCCTTTTTTTTTTGGGGGGGGGGGGGCCCCCATTACAGTTCAAATTGATAATGCATATATATGAGGTAAAAAGTGAGTGGTATGATAATAAGAATTTTCAATACAATGGACTGAAGGAAAAAAGAAAATGTTCACTGTATAAGTAAGCATAACTAAAGACTACTGTGTTGTATGGACACTAGCTAAAGAAATGGAATTAAAAAATGTGACAGAATTCAGAAGCATATCACAAGCAAAATTATGAAAATGGAACATATGAAACTTTCATAAAAAGTTGAAATCAAATGGTACAGCCAATATAAATAGAAAATCTACAGCATATAAAAAAAAGAGACATACATGATAATCTATGCTTGGCACCATACTGACAGCATTATGAGCAAGGTACTTAGCATAAAAGCATCTCAACAAAGAACAGAGTAATTAAGGCAGCAATCATACCCTTGGAAAAACCAAGAAATCAAACAAAAATATTTGAAAGCCAATCAAGAAAAATTTTACGATTCTTATGTACTATGCTATGTGAAATGCACATAAGATAGGTGTATATGCATTTAAAAAAAACTTTACGTGATTAAGAACAGTCCTAAATGAACCCACAACTGACAATTACATGATACGTGTAGTAACAAAGAGGAATGGTATCATTAGATAAACGAGAAGTGTTGTGAGCACTAAGTGCTAACCATGCCTCTGAGTAATATTATGTTGTAGGCACTTGCACGTAGGTACTCCCTCCATTCCATTTCCTGGGAAGGGAGTATAGACAGGCATGTGTACTAAAGGTAGAAGGGAGAGGTGCTGTATTGCCACTTTCATGTGATTATTGCAATGTCAGTACAGTTTACTAAAAGAAAAAAGTTTAAATAAAAGCAGATGGAGGTATCAAGCTCTCAGCAGTGCCTGTCTGTATCATTGTGTGCCTACTTTAATAGCACTCAGGGACCTCAGTGCTGCTCAAAGAGGTATCATATATGATATAGCTTTTGCAGATCTTACATTACCACCATTTTTTCTTCCTTTTCTAATGATTTCTAAAGACATCATAGTGGATAGGTTTAAAAAACTTTTATTTGCGAAGTACATAAATCTAATATCTTTTTTTAACTTGCAATACTAGTAAAAGTTTTCAATGAAGTGTCATCACATGGGGGACCACTATCATCAAGGCTTCCCCATACCAGTGAATGAATGTTACTAAGAAGTATCCCTCACTGGCTACAGTGCGACATTCAAAATTTCTTACTATTCTTTCCACTACTTTCATCAGTGCACCAAAACAGCATTCCTGTGAAGTGGAGGAAGTTCTAGAAAAAGAGGAAATTGCATGAAGTATGCATGTCTCTACAAAAAGAATGTGATAAAGTAAAAAAGGAAAGCACTCAAAATTTCTAGCTCTATAAGGTGTATTGAAAAGGCTTCAAAACTGGCAATTCTTAGACTCCAAAAAGTCTCCTAATCATTCCAAAAAGTCTCCTAATCATATTTCTCACTTGGTCATACACGGCCACCTTTGTGGTTCATGTCAAATCAACCACTATGAGATAAATGTGGAGTGGCTTGAGCAGCAAGACACCTTCCAGGACTCAAGGCCTGGCTTTGGCTGGGCTTTTCAACCATGAGCCAATGACACCATGCTTGGAGAAGAAGACATGATGAAGTCTTATCTATGACTTATTCACACTTGTCATTGTTAATGCAGTACACAAAAGATAACCACACAATGTGCCACTTAAATAATATTTGTAAACATACCTTGTGTTTAGGTATCATCAAATCACATCTATTTAGGCACCATAATCCAATAATCATGAGGCTCCAATGTAAAAATATTTTCTAAAGTGCTTTAGAGATGATCAAACTACTTTTAGTAGATCCAGTGACACAAAGTGATGATGGTAGAAGGGAAACGGAAAAGTCAGGTGTGGTATGTCATCTTGGGTGGTAATTTCAGAACCCTTACCAGTATACTTAACAGGTGTACCAGACTATAATTTCAATCCAATGACAAATCAAGTTGAATGCTTTTAAATCATATAATTGTCTTGCAACCCATTATAATGAATACATACCAATTTGTGAAGATAACATCTTTTCCTTACTTTCATCTATTTGCAGCCTTCACCAGTCAACAGCTAACATGCTTTACTTATTCATTACAAAACACAATACACAAGTTTTTTTTGCTTTTTTTTTTTTAAATATATGTATTTACCTAAATAAATCAACAATTATGGTAAGTGGACATCAGTCTGAAAGCATATTCTGCAATTCGCTTGCCCAATACAAAGCTTGCAAGAAAGTATGAATTCAACACTGCAGACACAAAATTTAATAATGTTTCAGTATAACCTTCTAATACTATAAATGGAAAGTGCCCAAGTGAGTCTTGGCTAGTGGGAAGAAGTACATTAGCCTGCAGAAATGTCAAGATGTTTTAAAGGGCTTTGATGCTGGTCATGTGGTACCTGTAACTAATACTGTCAGAGCTCTTTGCTTGCCCACTACAACAGAGAGAACAGTTGCTATGAAGATGAAATAAGGCAGTGTGCCTCTAACATGTAGCCTTTAGATGCAATGAAGATCACTCATACCAGAGGTGAAATTATGGAGAACATTAATGTTGAGCAGCTGGACTGAACATCAAAATCAAAATAAGTGAAATACACTTTTAATAAAAAACAATACTATTTCATGCTGCGTTACTTAAATACTGCATTAATGACGTATTGTAATGCTTATATTCCTTGACATTCCATTCATATTTTTGCAGAAGAATTAGGTGGAAAAAATCTTCTTGGAACATCATGCACTTATCCACTGACTCCCACAGTAAAACAGGATATGCTATTCAGTGATTCTGCTAGGTTATGTCTTACAGGAACATATCTCAAATATTAAGCAGGGAATAGGTAATTTTTTTTACTGGCAGGGTGCATGTTTAAGAATGTTTACCACAGAAAGGGCATAAGTATGAGGGTAAGTGGTGGTATCAATGAGTGGTCAGAAGAGAATGTGGAAGTGCTTCAATCTTGTGATGTCATCAGGGTTTTTCAAAATCTTTATGGATGGGGAATTATGTGAAATGAGAGTATGGTGGGGGGTTATAAAAGTGTATTACTCAATCTCAGTGAAACAGAATGGAACTTGCCACAGATGCTGTATGCAGGTGATGCTGTGCTGTTAGTCGAATCAGAGGAGAAGTTGAATAGAATGGTGGGCTGCTTCGATGATATATGTAGAAGGAGGCTGCTGAAAATGAATCCAAGTAAAAGTAAGACTTTAGTTTTTGAAAGAGATGAGAGCTCACAGTGTAATATCAGTCTACATGGAAATGAACAAGATGAGAAAGAGTTTAGCATTTGGAACTAAAGTTCAGTAAGGATAGTAAAAGGAGAGCTAAAAGTTGATAATGGCATCTTGTAAAGATGATAAACTGGTGGTGCACAAAAAGATCTGATGAATGGAAAAAACATAAGTGAATAGTGTTCAAGAAGCCTACACGAAGGATTACTTGTACCAACTACATTATATACCTTATGATGCAATTGGGGTATACCTCAATAATTTTGTCTATGTCAAGGCTGTCGTGTTGTTCCTAGCTCAATCAGGCTGCTGGAGGCTGCAGCCCACAGTCCTACACAAAAAAACACATTCCGACTGTCTGGCACACTTCAGAGGTAGCAATCCAAAAAAATATCAAAACTTCTACACTTTAAATTTTGAGTCCATAGTTATTAATGACTGCAGACACAGTATTGAGCAATTTTGACCACGGATATTCACTCTTTCTCTTAGTGTATTTGCTGCACTTTTAAAGTTGTGGTACTATTTTCTAGTCTTCCATGCTGTCATGCAAAGATGGTGATATTTTTGAGTGCGGACCAGAAATAATGCTTTCCAAGATTTTCCAAATGTAAATCATGACAAATTGTTTTGATTGTTAATGCAAGTTGTAAAATGTTCTTACACTTTCTACCTGCCTCAATACATAGCAGTACTCCACTCAGGGAAATATCAGTGCCTTTAAGAGCATCATAACAGATACTACCACTTTTATCTCCAAGGTCCATAAAATCCAGCCTGCCACCTTTTTAGAAGAGGCAATTGTTACTACTATGCTTGCTGAATGCAAACTTCAGATATATCCCTTTGTCTTTTATAGTGCTTTTCCAGCATACCTGCCTAGGAGAAACTTCAACAAGATTTTGCCAAAATGGCAGAGGTAATGTGTACTCTCCTTCACTTCCCCTTCTCAGGGGGCTGTAATTGAGCCTTCATCATTCACCCTTTTGGGTACTAATAATCTTTTTGACCTCCCCTAGTATACAAAAATGCAGCTTTTTTTACATATGAAATGGCTGTCATCAGTTCTTGATGCTACCTCGCTCCCATGGGAAATGGCAAATAAGTATGAATTAAAGAATAATTCATAGCTGTTAAAAAAACAAATTCGACCAGAGTGGCTAATTCTGTATATATATGTATGTATGTGCATAATAAATAAATAATATACATACATTACTTTCTCCCCTAGGTGTCCCTTCTATCCTTACGAGACTCATGCAGTACTCAGGCACCTGGCCACATCCAATGGTAGGAATCACAGCTCACAAATTGTTGTAGTGTGTGTGCATCTATGTGCAGAAAAGGCAGGGCAATTGAGTAGCATGTGTTGGCATCATCTGTACGGTAGTAGCACCATAGGCATGAAGGGTCTTGGGATATGATGAACTCATGTTTGTAGTGTTGTGTGATGTCCAAAGTGTAAACAGGTGAATGTGATTAGTCTGGTAAGAATTGTTTCCAGTGGCATTTATCTGGTGCAATGCAGTTTCAGAGTGAGTTGGGAGGTCAAATGTTTAGTATTTATAAAGTTATCTCAATGTGTATGCATTTTGTTGGGGTAGGGGCATCTGAGAAGAGGTTACTGAAGTGAGAGGCGTGGGTAAGTTTATATCTTTCTACAGGAGGTTGGTGGTTTGTTATAAAGTAGTTATAGGGCAAAAGTTAAGGATGGAGTAGCACTACTGCTGAAGCCATACTTATGGGAATGTACAAAAAGTGTACGGAAGTGAGCTCCAGACTGATGTGTGTAAAAGCAAAAGTGGATTGTGATATATGGGCGATTATAACTGCATATGTACCTGGCCATGAGAAGAAAGATGATGCAAGGCAATTGTTTTGGGAGCATGTGAGTGCATGTATCAGCAGTTTTGATGTAAGAGATCAAGTATCAGTGATGGATGACTTAAATGTGAGAGTGAGTAATGTGGCAGTTTAGGATATACTTGGGGGATACAGGGTACTCAGTAAGGTGAATACAAAAGATGAACAGCTTGTCTGCAAAAAAGGACTGGTAACTGGAAATATTGTTGTGTGCAAAAAAGGAATGGTAACTGGAAATGTGTGCAAAAAAGGACTGGTAACTGGAAATATCTGGTTTAAAAAAAGGGACATACATAACTTAACGCAGTTGAGCAGAAAAAATGGTAAGAGGGCATTATTGAATGTGAATGTGCTTAGAAGGGTAGCTTGGTGGGATGACTGCTCATTACTTGGTAGAGGCAACTGTGAAGATTTAACGAAATTTATGAAAACAAGGAAATGATATAAGTGAGAAGGGGGTGGTGAATATAAATGAGCTTGTAAAAGAGATGTGTGTGTGTGTGTGAAGAAATACCAGGAGAGACTTGTAAAAGAGATTGTGTGTGTGCGTGTGTGTGAAGTAAACAAGGAGAGACTAAGCACAGAATGGCCAAATGTGAGAGTAAATGAAGCATGGGGAGTGGGTATGGAATGGGAGGTACTTAGGGAAGCATTGCTGGCATGTACGAGAGAAGTGTGTGGCATGTGAAAGTGACAAGTGGTCACAGAGAAAGTAGCCTGGGCCCAGCTGAGGTTGTATGGGTAGAAGACCCCCAAAAGACTTCACTGAATATTCAACATCAAGGTGGTGGTGGAGGCAGTCCCCCTTTAATTACACAATATACAAGAAACTTTAATATCAATAATTTCAATTCTACAATCATTCTAACTCTGGTAGTCCCTAAAAAGGGAAATGTATACATGTTTCATTAACTAATTTAGAGATCTACACCAATAACCAAGGAAGGTGTGCTGATATGGCTTGGGTATATGGGTAGAGTGAATGAGGAGAGGTTGACAAAAAGGATATGTGTCACAAGTGGAGGGGACAGAGAGAAGGGGAGACTAAATTGGATAAGGAAGGATGGAGTGAAAAAGATTTTGAGTAATCAGGGCCTGAACATGCAGAAGGGCGAAAGGCATGCACAAGATAGAGCAAAGAGGAATAATGTACACAGAGGATGATGAGCTGTTAATGGACTAAACCAGGGCATGTGAAGCAGCTAGGTGAAACCATGGCAAGGTCTGTGGGGACTGGATTTGAATAGCAGTCTGTGGTTTCATTGCATAGCACAAGACAACTAGACAATGGATGTGAGCAAATGTGGCCTTTCTTCATCTGTTCCTGATGCTACCTTATTAACACAGTTAACGTGTGTGTATATATACATATCTCATACTATTCGCCATTTCCCGCGTTAGCGAGGTAGCGTTAAGAACAGAGGACTGGGCCTTAGAGGGAATATCCTCA
>JAUTXX010275247.1:0-14123 GCA_032273605.1 Panulirus laevicauda | reverse complement strand
GTTGGGCCATTCTTTCGTCTGTTTCCTTGCGCTACCTCGCTAACGCGGGAAACAGCGACAAAGCAAAATAAAATAAATAAAATGAATATATATTGATCTGGAGAAACTGTGTGATAGGGTCGATAGAGATGCTTCATGGAAGATGGTGGAAATTTATGTGCAGAAGGAAAGCTACTAGAAGCCCACTGGAGCTTTTTTTCACCAAGAGACTAAAGCATGTGTGCGAGTAGACAGAGAGGAGGGCGAGTGGATCCCGGTGTAAGTTGGTCTTTGGCATGGATGGTTGATGTCACCATGGCTTTTTTATATGTCTGTAGATGGGTAGGAGTGGTCTATGGGGGTGGAGTCAGTACTGTTTGCTATTGACATGGTACTGGTGGCAGATTCAAGTGAGAAGATGCTGAACTTGATTTCTGAGTTTGGGAGAGTGGTTGAGGAGAAAGTTGAGATTAGATGCAAATAAAACCAGGGTTATTAAGAGGAGAGAGGCAGGTCATGTTAGTTGGGATGTGAGTTTGATTTGAGAGAAGTGGATTGTTTTAGATACCTGGGAGTGGACATAACAGCTAATTGAACCATGGAAGCTGACGTGAGCACATTAAGGAGTGTGTGGAAAGACAGGTCACTCTTTGATAGGGGAAAGACAGGTATGGTTGATGGAGTAGTATTCCCAATAGTGATGTTTGGATGCAAAGCATGGACCCCATATGAAAGAATACAAAACAAGGTGGATGTGTTGGAAATGAAATGTTTGAAGATAATATGTGGTGTGAGGAAGGTAGATCAAATAAAAAATGGAAGGTAAGAGAGAGGTATGATAGTATGAAAGAGCTGAAGAGGGTGTGCTGAAATGGTTTACCCATATGGAGGGAAGGAGTGAGGAGAGGATGTCCAAGACTATACATGTTGGAAATGGAGGGAACAAAGAAAAGATAAGCTGGGGAGGAGGCGCAAGGATGGATTGAAAGATGCTCTGAATGAAGGGGCCTGAACAGGTAGGAGGGTGTGAAGTGTGTGTGGGATAGAATGAATTGGGGCTTTGTGATATACAGAGGGTGATGTGCTGTCAGCGAGTCGAATTTGGATACATGAAATGATGAGGGGGAACCATGAAAAGGTCTGTGGGGCATGGTTGTGAATAGGGGCTCTGCTTTTGGTGCATTATACTTAAACTATCATCCTTCACTTGAGAGTCGATGTGTGTGAATGAGGGTGTTCTTTGTATGTCTCTCAACAGTGGTATATATACATTTATATACAGGTGTATGTGGGTGGGTAGGGCCATTCTTTCTTTGTTTCCTTGCGCTACCTCGCTGACGCGGGAGACAGCAACAAAGTGTAATAAATATAGATAAATAGATAAAAATGCCATCATTTACTGGGGTTGACGTTCTGTCAGTTAACTGAACCAGGGCATGTGAAGTGTCCAGGGTAAACCATGGAAAGGTTTGAGGAGCCTGGATGTGTATAAGGAGGTATGATCTTGATGCATTACCCAGTATGACAGCTAGAGAATGGGTGTGAACAGATGTGGCCTTTCTTCATCAGCTCCTGGTGCTACTTCGCTAATGCAGGAAACAGCGTTCAAGCATGAGAAAAGTTTATTCTATTCATCCATGTCTATGTTCACAAACTTTTGTATGTTTATGGATTTGCAATTACACTGATTTTCATTACAAGGGTATTGATGATACCATCTCAAAATGTACATAGTTGTTTGGTAACAGTTTATGAAAGCATAATTTCTTTTGGGATCTCTTTCAACTAGTGTCTTGTTGCATAGGTTAGCCTTGTTGCTGTAAATCACATACTACATTGATTTGTTCTTATCATTGTTTCATATGCTTATTCTGTAACAGTGTGTTTCTTTGGATAACCAATGTTTCATATTTCTTTGACATGCTGGTTGTTGACTTTCAGTCTCAGCCCTGCCCTCTTGATTTCAAATTCAAATTTTAATTACACAGCTCACACCCTTTAATTATTTTCCTGTTTTTCTATCTTTTTCTTATTTCAAAATATGGCAGTATAACTTAACTAGTTAACTTTCCTGCACTGATTTGGAGCAGTGCCACCATTCAGGAGGGGTTGAGGTTATCATGGGGCCCACTTGATTGCCATCATGCAACTGGGATCCACTCCACTAATATAGTTACAGCTCTTAGACCTAATTCTCTCTCAACCTATTTTGCAATGTTCGTTGTCTTGGCATTCCTTCTTTTGAACACCACCTGTTAACCACCTCTCCTGATGCTTTTCTTCTTTCTCAAATCCAACTGTCCAAGGCTACTTCTCCTTTGTGCTGTCAGGTCTCCAACTATAATCTCTATCATCTTTTCTGCTCTAAGGTTGGAGTTTGTGCATACTTAAGTACAAAGACACCAATTGTATTTCTCATGGAGATTAAGTCTCCAAACTTTGATGCCATCTGGCTCAAATTCTCTCTACCCTCTGCTTCTTTTCTTTTGTATTTTGATTACTTCTCCCCCAATACCTCTTGATTCCTCTAACTGTGTACAAGTATGCAAGTGTTCACTTCTTGCCATGAAGCTCTGCTGTCTTCACATTCTTATGTTGAGAGCATCTATGCAAGGGATTTCAGTGTACATCACAGGGATCAGTTAGTCTCCAGACAAGACAATCTTGTTAGAGCTACGTCCTTTTCTTTTTCTCTCCTTAGTGTTATGGAACAATTAATAAAGCACTCTCTCTGAATTCCTTATTGTCATTACTACTCTTCCTCTTCTATCACACTTGGCCTCTCTTTTACCTCTAAACCTTCGTACTACTCATACACAATCTCAACCCATTACAGTCCTCTTAATGCAGTCTTATTTCTGTTAATTCTTATTGGGCACACCCATCCTTTATTCCCCCCCCTTGAAATGCCAACTATGGCACTTTGGGAGACTTCAAAAGTTATCCCTGCTCAAATTCTTTATTAACTTTCCATGGGATGGGTACTGCTTTTCCAGACGGGATGCCTTATATTGTACAGAATCCATAGAGGAGGTTATATTAATATGGTTGGGATTGAGTCCTACATCCCATCTTCCAAATCTTTTTCTCCTCACTTATGATTTGATTGCTCCTTCAGGGGCGATGCATACCAAACCATGAAACTGCTCCTCTACTAAAACCCATTCTGCTTTTATATATTGCCTGCAATTATTACGGAGCTATTCTTTGCAGAGTCAAGTACATTTTCTTGAAAAGAAAGTGTGCTGACCTGTCTTTTTTCTCAACTGACTAGTCTTTTTGATCCTTAACCAAAAGAATTTATAACACCATCTGTAGTTCAACCTTTCCTTCTCTTTTCTGACCTGATCAATCTTCTGCTAACTCTCCAACTGATAATGCTGCGCTCTGTAGTACATTTCTTTTCATACAACTCAGCTTTAGATGATTCATCTTCAAATCCTTCACGCATGTTTCCTCCCACTGAGCATATACGATCTATGTTTTCCTCATACAGTATTCTAGGTACTTTCCCAGCTTCAGGGGGACAAGATGTATGGTTCTAATGGCATACCCCTTGAGTTCCAAGGAAGTGTGCTTCCAAGCTAGTGCTATTCCTTGCTCACCCATTTTTTTTTCTGTCTAAAAACCCAGACTTTTTCTTCCACCTGGAGGCATGGCTTGGTACAGCCCATCCCTAGGAAAAAGGACTGCTGTAACCCCATCAACTATCACCCCATTGCTCAAGCCTCTGCTATTTCCAAAATCTTTGAAGCTCTTGTAAACCTTCAGAAACTTAGAATCCCATTCCTCTCATTCCATTGGTGATCTCTCCTGTATGACTCACCTCAGGTCCTCCTCTCTCAGGATTTTGGTGAGACTTTTTTTTGTAGCTCTTGCCTTCTCCATAGCAATTGACAAGGTATGGCATAAGTCTTTGCTTTCTAAATTCCCTTATTTCAGTTTCACTGCATCTCTCTGTTCTCTAATGCAGATCCTTTGTAGTATTTGTTGATGGAGCAACTTCTTCCTTTCCTGTCAGTAGAGGTGTTCTTCATGGTTCTGGTATTGTACTCTTTTCCGTCATTGAATGATCTCTTTCCTATTTTTGATCATATTCACTCATGGTACTCATTGTCTGACCATATTTCCTCTCTCATTTGGGACCTATATAGCATTTTGGAGGAGGGAAGTAGTAACCTTGTAAAATTTGATACTGCTGAAATGCAATTAACCCTATATCCCTTTCTAAGAATTACTTATTCCCCGCTGTTCAGTTTCAGTACACCAAAATACAAGCCTGTAGTAACATAACCATATCCTCCACTCTGTCTTGGAAACCCCACAGAATCAACATAACAAAGTCTGCTTCCTGAAGGCTGAGGAAGTTGTATGGGTGCTGTAATTATTTTTCTTGTAAGCATCTGTTTCATATTTGCAAAAATCTTATTTGACCAAGCATGGAGTACTGCTCACACTTCTGGGGTGGCTCATCCTCCACCTCTAAGTTAACTTTAGTGGAATTGAAGAGTGGAACTGAAATCTTCTGTCTCAATAATTCTTTTGGCATCACCTCTCTTTAACCTCTCCTCTATGTATGCTGCAATGTTATATTTTGGCCACTGTTCTTGGGAGTTGTCTGCATGTGTTCCCACCTCCAAGGTTTGGACCGTTGGCAAGTGTTTGGCTGCTTCTTCCCACAGTTTCATCGTGGAGTCTGGCCAGATGAGGATTTGCTGCTGTGATACTTCCTTCCTTCAAACAGCTAAGCTGTGGAATTCTCTTCCTTCCTTAGTCTTTCCCTCATCATATAACCTCTCATCCTTTGAGAACTAGGTCTACAAACACACGCAGAGCCATACTTAATTTCTAGTTTCTTTGCGTTTTACCTTTTTCCTACACTTGAGATGGCCTCTAAATGGGCATGTTTTACCTGTGTCATGTGTCACTATATACAAAAAAATTCTTTTTCTTTTTTTCTTTTAGAGGCTGTGAACAAAAGATTATTATCCCTTTTAATTTTTTTTATTTGGCTTACTTTTTACAGGAAGGGATCTGAGTCAACAAAGAGGAATTTGAGTAGTGATACAGAAGCTTCTCCAACTAAGAAAAAGAAAGTAAGTTGATGATTTCTTAATTCACATCGTTTGTTTTATTATTTAGATTGACACCTAACAAAATTTCTTTACAGCGATGGGTCTTCATATACATCTAATAATTTCAGCAGAGCTTACGTTCATCCTTAGTGTTGAGCAAATTTTCCATGCTTCCTGCATTGCATTTTCTTTGAATACATAATGATCATATTCCTTGTGACCTTTTCACACATCACAGTGATTGCACTTTTGTTAGGCTGTATATAGACTGAAAGCTGCAGAATTTAATTGTGTTAATTTGGTCATTCATTCATCTGTTTATGGTTAGGTCATCTTTGACATTTGTAGGCCATACTTCAAAAGCAAGGATGACAGCCTCTTTGTCATTTGAAATTTGAGACAACTTTGCAAGTATATAATGCTATTTGTTAACCCAGATTACTGCTAGATATGACAAAATTCACTTTTTTGCCCAGTGATTGGCTGTACACTAGTTTGTAAGGCAGTATTTCTTGCTGCTTGGGCTCAACAGATGTCAATTATCTACATTCCCTCAGTCCAGACTATTTGTAGATAACTCAGTTTAGTGGATAGTAGGCCATCAGTCCTCACTTTTTTATTTTGTCCCTTCTTGAACGCTTTTCCTGTGTAGTGACGTAGTGTTAGGGACAGTTGAAGAAATTGCCTAATTAGTTCACACTCACTCCCTAGCTGTCATGTATAATGCACCAAAACCAGAGTTCCCTGCCCACAACCAAGCCCCACAGATCTTCCTGTGGCTCCCCCTGACCATTTCACATATCCTGGTTTGGTCCATTTGAGAGCACATTCCCATTGTACATTGCATATTGTCTATTGTATATTGTATACTCACTCATGCATGCCTCACACCCTCCTGCATATTCTATCCCTGAACATTCAGTGCAAATTTTACTCTGTCCCTTCATTCTTGTCCTCAGTTTCTTCCTTCTCTTTGTTCTCTCCACTCCCAACTCATAAGCCTGTAGTCAGCCTTTTATATGTTCAACTTATTCTAGCACACCTTTAGCCCTCTCATACATATTCTTCTTGCTGTCACACTGTTACCCTCTTCACACCACATATTGTACCCAAGCATTTTGATTTTAACAAATCCTCCCTCTTCTCAACTTTTTCATCGGTGGCTTATGCTTCACATGCAAATAACTCTGTTGGGACTGATATACCATCAGACACACCCTCCCTTACCTTCACAGGAAATAACCTCCCTTTGCACATACTACTCATTGCATCTGAGACCTTAGTTCCCCTACCACCCTTTTGCTTACTGCAGATCCTCTGGTTCCATCAGCTGCCATATCTGCCTCTAGGTATCTAAAACAGTACTTCCTCCAGATTCTCTCTCTCTTGAAACTAACACTCCAGTAGACTGTTTCACTTTCGTGCTAATTTCAATAACATTACTTTTATTCACATTAACTTTCACTTGCTCACCCAAACTCACACATCAGGTTCTACAGGTTCTCAGTTGAGTCTGCAACCACAGCTACATCATCAGCTTGCAGCAACTGGTTTTCCTCTTAGATCCCTCCATTCCACCCTTAGACCATTGACATGCCACTCTTTCCAAAATCCTTGTATCACCCCCACCACCACTTCCACCATCCTATCCATAAACAGATGAAATAGCCTTTGTGACATCAAACATCCCTGTCGCTGATTCACCTTTACCTGAAACAACACATCCTCTTCTTTTCTTACTTGCACACATGAAATATTTTAATGAGGAAAAATCCTCAATTTTTAGTAGCCTTCCCCCCAACTCTCTGTTGATCCAAGAATACCACATACAGATCCTTCTTTTTTTGTAAGTATTTCTCACATATATTCTTCATAGCAAATACCTGATCCATGCATCCTCTACCAAAGCTCCTGAAACCACATTATTCCTTCCCAGTCTGGTGCTCTGTACATGCCAACACCCTTTCAGTTTCCCTTTTACCATGCAGGTTACCAGGTACACTCAACATACTTATATCTATAGTGTTCAAACATTCACATTTGTCCTCCTTGCCTTTATACTGTGACATTATTAAGACATTTGATCAGTCTTCTGGCATGTCACCATAAGCCATAATTTGAAATTCCCAACTATCAATCAATGACAGAATCAACCTCTTTATTAAGAAATTCAACTTCAATCCCATCAACTCTAGTTGATTTGCTGCTCTTTTCTGTATTTAAGGCTTTCGGTACCTTTTTTTTCTTTCCAAGGCTGAAACACCCAACCACTTCCACCTTATCATGGAACACATTCATCAGTCCTTCAAAACACTCACTTTCTCTCATCACCTCATCTTTGTCCGTTACCACTTTCCCATTTGCTCCATTCAGCAACTCTCCCATTTTTCTTTTTTTTCATGCCGTCAACCTTCTTTCTGAACATTTTGTTATTCTCCCTGAAGTTTGCTGATACTAGATCACCCCAACCCTTATTTGTCCTCTTTATTCAGCCCCTGCACCTTCTTGATCTCCTGCTTCATCTTATACATCTCTCAATCACTCGCATTCCTTCACTGTAAGTATCTTGTATTTTTTTCCTTCGCTTGCACCTTAGAATTCCTTATCTCACCACCGACTACCCTTTTATACATGCCCATTTCCCACCTTTTGTATTTTATTTGCCTCTGTTGCATACTTAAAAAAAGATCATACTTTTTCACCATTCCTCGCAGTAGTGCTCGGAATCAATGAATAAAGATCATATTTGCTGACATCCATTTTCTAGTTGTTATATTCAGTGCCAAAGCCACAGCCACCTTTTACAATGAGGCCTGTAGACCTATGGTTTCCTCCTTCTGTATCACATACCCTAGTTCAGTCTATTGACAGCATGTCTAAAGAAAAAAAAAAAGAAAATATATACAACATTGTTCTAATTCACCTTCATCCCATGCATGATTTTCCCCTGACTCCATATTTACATCCTGATCTCTCAGAATCTTTTTCACTTCATCCTTCCATCTCCAGTTTGGTCTCCCCCTTCTCTTAGTCCCTGCCAATTATGACATTTACATCCTCTTTGCCATCCTCTCCTCACTTTACATGTGGCCAGTCCATTTCAGCACATCCTCTTCCACTCTATCAACCACCACACCTCTCTCTTACCCTTTTATTGCCAATTTAGTCAAACCACCTCACACCACATATTGTCCTGAAACATTTAATTTCCAATGCATCTACCTTCCTCTGTATATCCTAATCTCTGGCATATGCCTTCCATCCATACAATGCTGTTAGGAGTACCATACTTTCAAACACACTCATTTTTTCCCTCCCAGATAAAGACCTCTCTTTCTACACATTTCTCAGGGCTCCTTGCACTCACCCCCCCCCCCCTTCCTATGACTACTAACTTAATCATCCATGGTTCCATTTGTCTTTTACCAGGTATCTCCTCCAGATTTTCTCCATTCAAACGCACACCCAAATAATCTTGTGCCCTGTTAAATTAAGTATTCTTGCTTTTATTGACATTTTCTTTCAACTTCATCCTTTCACGCACTTTCCCATGTCGTCACCACCTTCTGTAGTTTTTCGTTTGAATCTACCACCAGAGCTGTGCTATCAGCAAACAAGAACACTTCACAGGCCCTCCTCACCCCCTACAATACTTCCCTAAAAACCTCCTTTTCGTCACCCACTCCTGTATTTTCATTGTTTCACCCTTTGCCATGCTGCACTCAGTCTCTCATGGTATCTTCTCACACTTCCTAGACACTTTCCTGTGTACACTCTGGACATCACCCATCCTTACAACACTGCATACAATGTCTCATCATATCCCAAGACCTTTCATACCCACATCACAACAACCATAGAAGACACCGAACACTTACTACTCAGTTGTTCTGAAATCTCTGTACGCAGACTCATACACAGCACAACACTTTATGAAGTATGGTTTTGTCTGGAGGATGTGGTTGGCTCCTGAGCACTGTAAGAGTCTCATAAAGATAGAAGGGAGACTTGTTAGGAAGAAATTATGCATTGGTGTGACAATTTTCCTGCTGTGTTTCTTTGTCTGAATCTGTTTGTTCATGAGAATCATATTTACCCATTATATCCAGGTAGAAATACAGATTCTCAGATGATGCAGCCTCCATGGAAAGATCTTATACCTTCATCTTCAACACTTTGAGAGTAATGACTATCTTAGACACTTTGAGAGTAAAGTCTCATCGTAGACACTTTGAGAGTAATTGACTTTGTTATAAGTGAATTTTGTGATCAGTGTATGGCAGCAAGGCATTACTGCCAGATGAAGAATTGATGAATAGATGTCTATCCCTCAAAATGCCTGTGGTCTATTCATTTTCTAGAAGTCATGCATGATGTGGCTGCATTGAACAGAAAAAAGTTAATTACCATACTTGAGATGTTGACAGCAAATGGGTTAATGTACAGAAGAATCACCATAATTTGCAGGCAAGATACCAGAAGCCTTCACAAATTATAATCATAAATACTAGTTTATTTGATTTAATGACTGTAATTAGTTAGGTTATGGAGGCCATAAGATATGCATAAACTGTTCCAAAACTGCATTGATAAACACTAATCATCATTTATACTGTTCATATATGAGTAACCAGTGAACCCAATTAAATGTTCATCTGAGATTTTTTACCAAAATATCTATCATTTATCATTTATCTCAGTTAACAGCCTTTGACAGTTTTTTGGAGGCCCAGGAACACTGCTGTTACATTACTGTTACATTATAATACATGTTAACTCATGCATCAGTCTTCATATACACTTGCTGTGTGCAGAGTGATGTGCACTATCTTTGCCTGCTAATCAAATGATAAAACTCAAAGACAAAAAAGTAAACCATTTACAATTGTAAGCCAGTTATAATAAGTGAAATGTTATGTGGGAATTTTCATTTGGGTGGCGAGTGTTGTTCAACAGAACTCACTTCCTATTCAATATGAATGAAACCGTGACCATATCTTACCTGTATTGTGGTGAAAATGCAGCAGTATCCTCAACAGTATGATTAAGCATGGTTGCTAAACAAAATGTTAAATCCCTTGCTGATGATCCCAATTGTGCCAGGTCATCAACCAAAACCTTTAAATTTCTATAACAGACACTGCAGGGATGCAAAGTTTCTCATATTTTTACATGTGTAAGAATAAAAGTACAGATTTATTTTAGTGGAACTCGCTGTGTATGCTGTGCTTGCCACTTTTTCTCACTGCCAAGAAACGCTAATTCCCTCAAGGGAACAGTGCTTCCTCTTTGACCGTTGGGCTCTGACTATGCACTTGTTATTCTCCTGAAGTACAGTTCTCCATTAATAACTCAGATAAGCAATGTTTTGATAACATTATGGTAAAATTATTGGTAAGCCTTTGAAGATAATCATTGCTTATGTTTTGTCAGCAGTACTTTAATCACTTCACTCATCACATTACTGTTACATTACAATACATGTTAACTCATGCATCAGTCTTCATATACACTTGCTGTGTGCAGAGTGATGTGCACCATCTTTGCTACCTGCTAAGGAACACTGTTTCCTCCCCTGTTACTACTGGCCTGCATTTTCCTGTAGTGCAGTTCTCCATTAATAACTCACAAAAGCAAAAAAAAATCAATTAGCAGTGTTTCAATAATTGTATGGTAAAATTATTGTTAAGTTTTTAAAGAATTATTCATGAATCAGTCATGTGACAAACAAGTCCCTCATCTATGGTACATACTCCACACGGGCACCAACATCATCACCATGCAGAACATGTTATTTCTAGTCCTTTATGGAACATGAGACAAATCTACAACATTTTGATACTGAATACAAAAGTTTTCATGTTTGATTTATGTCTATCTATCTTTCTCTCTATCTATATCTCTGACACTTGTTTTTTTTTTTTTTGACTTCCCCAAGAGGGTGGCCATGGCAATAGAGTCTCCATGAATAGTGAATTCCAGTGCAGCTTCTTAGCCTTTAGTGCCTCACCCTTGACAAGTCTAGCAAAGGCAGTGTTTGTAGAGGCTCATAGATAATGTTCCCGTTGATTTCTAATTCCTAACATTTCTACCTAAAGCTCTTACTTAAATGTCTCTGCCTACTACTTTTGTCAACTGGCTTACCATTTTGCAAAAAGCAGGGCTAGTGCATAGTGCTTGCCTCATGAAAATCTAAAGTTACGAAGAATGAGGTGTGTGAGTTAAAAGTTGTCAAGTGTTATGTATGACAAGGAGAGATTGTATGTTTGTGGACAGAATGCCAGTAGTCCATGTATGGGTTAAGCAGAAAGAAAAGACAGTCACTAAAGTGCTGCCTCACTGTTCGCCATCACCATCCTGATACCTAGGTGGGTAGTACTGGTAATGTACCTCCCTGGTCATTGGCTGCCTTCCAGTTAATACCAAATATCTTCTTTACTGCAATTAATATCAATTGCTCTTGTGTTTGGTTTTTGGAGGACTAGTAATGAGACCTTTGTGGGCTACCGTAGGGTATTATATTTAAAGAAAAGAACTAAGAATTATGGTGTGTTTTGTAAATAAATTCAATAATGATTAAGATTTTTTGTTCTTTCAGTCTTTAGTGTGTTATATTAGCTGGACATTGATTTTTTATGTGGACTCTACTGATCATGTGCTTCACCCTCTTATTTGTGAAAGTTGGCCACCTAATTTTAACTTTAAAAGTTTCTCAAAAATTCTTTGGTTATTTAGATGAATGTTGTATTATATCAACATGCAGGAAGTTAAAAAAATGATTGAAAGTTCAACTTACATGATATGACTGGCGTGCAGTGAATCTGTTGACAGAATCACTGGTAGTTTAAGTCTTCCACCTTCCTTTCTGGTTTATGATTGTACACTTCAGCTGAGAATTTGTCAAACATTTTGTCTTTGAAATCAGGTCCTCACAGCATATTATCAATACCAAACCATATTTTTCAGTACCAAACATATTTTTCATCACCAGATTTCCTTAAGTTTGGTGATGGAGAATGCTGTAATATTTGTTTGTCCTTGCCTCCAGGTTTAATATAACCAAACAGCATGGCTGTCATTCCTCCCATGCTCTCCTCTGCCTGTTTTCATAGTGGTGGCCCTGGGTCGTGGTTTATAGCTGGTCAAAAACTGTTTTGGATGAAAAATGTCCAAAACTCACCCTGCACTTTTGAATAGTGGGTGGCTTATATTTTAGTAACCATGGTACCTCCACATCCAAAACATCCTACATCTGCCACCCTGACATCTTTAACAGCCCCTGAAAATACTCCTCCTTTTCATCTAATATTTACCTGTTACTGCTTTTCCATTATTCTTTTCACTGTTACTCTTGATCTCCTGCAGCATTTTCTTGCACATCCCCAGTCACTCTCATTCCCTTCCTGCAGTTAATACCCTTTTCTCTTTCACTAACAATATCACTTCCACATCCCACCACTTGGCTGCCCTTTCTTAGATGCTTGCCTCTCATCTTTTGCATGCCACACATTTCTTGTACATGTAAACACTGCTTTTGTAAATACCTCCCAGTCCTCACCCACACTCTCTAGTTTCTTTTATTGAAATCATTTGACATTCTTCACTCAGTTACTCCAGTTATCTCTATAAAGGTTTGTTTCCCAAGCTCACTCACTTTCAACACACCAAAAACTTTCACCCTTTCCTCCACCTGAGAGTGATCAGACAACCCACTAGCTACCTGTCTTAGCACTTGCACATCCAAGAGTCTCTCTTTTTACATGCTAGTCAGTTAGTGCTTTATGCAGAAATATCTGCCTACCATCATCCTCTCTCACCCATATATGATTATGTATGCCCCTCTTTTTAAACCAGGTGCTTCCAGTCACTACTATCTCATTACAGGCTCTCTCCCTTGCTCACTCACTTTCACTTCACCCAAAACTTTCACCCTCTCCTCCACTGGTAGTGATCAGACATCCCATTAGCTACTACTCTAGCACTTGTACATCCAGGTACATCCAAGAGTCTCTCTTTTCACTTGCTAGTCATTTAGTGCTTTATCCTGTAATATCTGCTTAACCATCATCCTCACTTACCCATGTATGATTATGTATGTTCCTCTTTTTAAACCAGTTATTTCCAGTCACTACTATTTCAGTACACAGCTCCAAAAGCTGGGTACCCCATAACCCAAGTTATACCATCAACTACCAAATAACCAA
Source organism: Panulirus laevicauda (assembly GCA_032273605.1). Taxonomy (NCBI): domain Eukaryota; kingdom Metazoa; phylum Arthropoda; class Malacostraca; order Decapoda; family Palinuridae; genus Panulirus; species Panulirus laevicauda. The sequence continues at coordinate 865 of JAUTXX010275247.1, read as the reverse complement.
TCTTGCATTCAAATCATCCATCACTAATACTCAGTTCTTTACATCAAGATAGGAAATGTAACTGGTGGTAGAGAAGTGGTGGAAATGGTGGTTATGGTGTTGTTAGACTGCCCCAGACTTAAAAGAATGGTGGAGATGGTTGAGGTAGTAGCAATTAGTGGCACTAAGCTTGGGATGGAGATCAGGGTGCTAATATGATTATGAGCACCAATATCATGTAATCCACATTCATTTTTACCCATATCAATGTGGAGCTCACTTCCTCATACTCTTTTACCTCTTTCCACAACTCCTTCAGCAGAAATGCTGACACACTCAGCTCTTCCCAAAACAAGTCTCTCTTGTTTGCTCATATCATTACCAGGTGCATAAGCATTAACTATTATTTACCTCACATCATCTGTTTTCATTATTTTACTTATATCCAAAATATTGTAAATCATTTGCAGTTGTGCCATGGTCATTTACATCACAGCTTTTGCTTTCTGTCTGAATTTGCATTAGAAATCACATGGTTTGTTAACATATTTGTTTACATTTTATGTTATTCTTTAAATGTTATTTCATGGTCATTTACATCACAGGTTCTGCTTTCAGTTTGAATTTACATCAGAAACCACATTGTTTGTTACATATTTATTTTTCAATTTATTTTGTTCTTTGAATGCAAGTATAGAACAGATATGGCAGTTTATCAGAGTTATTGTTCCTGCTTCTCTCTTCCAGCTACATTCTCTTTTGAGTCCTTTTCCCAGCCTCAGACTCCTTTCCCCTATTTTACCTTGAACCCATGAATCCCATGCCACTTCCCTTCTGCTTGGAGTCATATCTTGCAAGACCTATGCAAGAAATTCAGAATACATAA
>JAUTXX010274915.1:0-14127 GCA_032273605.1 Panulirus laevicauda | reverse complement strand
ACAGCGAAAAAAAAAATGTATATTCTTATATATGTATATTTGCGTGTGTGGATGTGTATGTATACACATGTGTATGTGGGTGGGTTGGGTCATTCTTTCGTCTGTTTCCTTGTGCTACAACGCTAACGTGGGAGACAGCGACAAAAGTGAAATAAAAAAAAAAATTATTAATATCATTATCATCTTTATTGTTATTTCATTATCATTATTATTATTATCATGTCATTATTATTATCATTATATTATCATTATTATTAGGAGTAGTAGCAGTATCATTAAGGTGTAATTACTATCATATCTATCAATAATATCTATAGTTATAATTATTATTAACATTATCATTTTTTTTATTATTCTCATCATTACTATTATTTTCATATCTCGTTGAAGTTTCTATAATACCTCGAGACACCCAGAGTATATTCCAGGTTGAGAAACATAGTGTTCATCATGGAGAAGGTCCAGTAGCTGCCGAGAAGATCCCGAAGTTCTGAGATGGGCAGGCGAGTAAGGACAAGGAGCCTCGTGGACCACACTAGGAGGCGGCCTTTGAGAGACCACTGGGCGAAGGCGGCCAAGAAGTCTGGGTTGTAGCTCACCACCACCACCATCACGCACCATGACAACTGACGCAGCTGTTGACGTTAATATGTTATGGATAAGGGTAAGCATGGGCCAACTAGTTCTATGATACACTGGTCAACACAGATTTTGTCCCATGCAAAAATCTATTTCAGTTTTTTATGTAATTTTGCTTGCTGAATCCAGATATGTTTTCAAAATTTCTCTATCACACATAGTTTTTTGTTCCAGCATACTCGCATATTACGTTTAGTACATATATACCAGTACTCTACGGAGCATTTGAAGGAAAATGTTTAAGAAACACAGCTATTACTATTATTTGTGAGGTGCAATAGCTTCTTCCTGAAAGCACAAACCTAGATAAATGAGTCACCAGGGGCCTGTAGAAACACGACTGGAAATATTGGGACATTCATACAAAGGCGACTCCTGAGTAGCAGTTCTCTGTCAGTTGCTGGCTAGAACTCAGTGTGCAAATAGTCTTTTCCACTCTGTTGACAGATTGTGCTTTTGTGTATTCAAGTGTTGTGCTGATTCCCCATCCACCATCATAATGCCAAGAAACGATATAATTGTCCGAATTTTTTCTGATACATCGATGGTTAAATGACATTCATATTGCAGAAACATTCTTTCACACACCCCAGCATGGAAAAATGGTTCACACTGTATGCGTTTTGCCATTCTTATACTTTGGAGAGAGTCCAAAGATCACGCTTCTGATTGCTCCTTCTGCCTGAGAAAAAAAGATTTGTTACAGTTATTTCCCTTATTTACCCATAAATGTTATAGTTACTCATTATATCTTATTCATTTCTCTTTGAGAAATTGTATAGAAAATGGAAGACGGCCAGGGTCAAGCCTTTTTCTCAGGAATGGCCATAAGAGGAAGATCTGATACAAAGATGTTGGTAAATGTATAATTCAATCTGTACACATCTCTGTCATTTCAGATCTTTATAATTGAGGCCAGTGAATTTGCCAGATTGATGTTAAGTAAAGTAATATAGAGAGAGATCTATGTATCAAGAATTAATGGTATTATTTCTGTTACGAGAGAGAGCCATGTTTATTTTGCTATCACGAATATATCTTTATATATCTGTATATATCTGTGTTTGGTATTTGACTAAATTGAGAAGAAAGGAAAGAGTAGGTATATACACCCTTTAATGTGTAAGGGGTGGAGGCAGAACTTAACAGATAGTATAACATCAGAATCCAAGCATACTATCAAATATCCTAATCTACCATCTGCTATGAGGCCAGTACCTCACTGTCCAGAACTACCTGTGTAAGAGCCTCCAAGAAACATGACTGAGTGACGGTGATTCTGGTAGTAAAAAAATAGACTAAGTAGAGGACAATATGGATCCAACATTTGAGGCAAGCTGATCTTAAAGTGAACTACTTTTGCTGAGTCAAGAAGTTCTCAATGATCTCGTCTGCGATTTAAATTTGTCTAAGAGGCAAATCAATAGGGCTGGAATCTTCTCCAGAATGAAAATAAAGTTTGTTTGTAACGTGATCGCTATGTCGTTTTCAAAGAATTTTTCTCCCTTGAAGATGGTCTGGTGTTTTGCACTGATGCTTGCTCTGTTATGGAGGCACTTATCCACGGATATAACATAGATGAATGGCGCTTGTTTATTGACTCGTCGAGAGTAAGCTTGAAACTGGTTCTACTACACAACGGAACTAAGTTCGCCTCCGTTCCTCTGGCTCACGCAGCTAATATGAAGGAATCATATGATGACATTAAGCTTCTTTTGGGAAAAATTAAGTTTGGGCACTTTCAGTGGAATGTCCTTGGTGACCTAAAAGTTGTGTCAACTTTTACTCAGACTGCAACTTCGTTGCACAAAGATCTGTTCCCTCTGTGAGTGGGACAGCCAGAACAAGAAATATCAATATGTAAAGAAAGTGTTGCCAAAATGAACATCACTGACTTCATTAAAGAAAAATATCATCAATCCTCCTCGTGATCCTGAGAAAATTTATCTGCCTCCTTTGCACATTAAGCTCGGGTTGATGTGTAGAACTTTGTTTCCAAAGGTATGGATAAAACTGGCCATGGATTCACATATTTGGAGAATAAATTCCCCAGAATCAGTGATGCAAAAATAAGGAGGGTATTTTTGTAGGACCACAGATCAGGGAACTTTCGAGATGTAAATTTTCGATGAAGAGAAATGAAGTTGAAAAAACTGCATTGCCGTCATTTAAGAGAGTTTGCAAAGATTTTTTGGGGAATCACAGATCAGAAAACTACTGTGATGTTGTAAAAGATCTATTGCCTTCATACAAAGCTCTGGGGTGCAATATGAGTAAAAATTCACTTTTTGGACTCGCACTTTTTCCTTTTTCCTGGAAAATCTTAGGACAGTCATTGGTGAGCACAGCGAAAGATTTCACTAAGACATTCTGGATGTGAAAAAGCAGTACCAAGGAAAGTGGAGCCCCTCTATGTTGGCAGATTACTTCTGGACACTGAGGGATGTTCCTAAGGCCAAATATAGCCAAAAATTGTACACTTCTACATTTTAGAGGTAAGTTTTTAAGAGTAATATCAGCCTTATTTATGAATGAGTAATATTGTTAATTTGATTGCTATGTCACTTAAAAACCATGCCTGATGGAAAAATTCTAAAAAACATTCAAATTCAGCATGAAAATGACGACAAGGTCCACCTGTTTGAGTTCGCAGAGCAGAAAGAATAAATTTTGTTGACCAGTGTTATTATTTCTTTGCCTCCTTTAAGTACCATAGAATTGGTATAATCATAGAACAGTTATGATTCCAGTGTTGGATATTTAAAAGCTGTGTGTTTTCTAGAGCACTTTTTTTATATCTTTTTTAATCTTTAGGAACTACTGAATATTCTTGACTGGAATTAGTAGCATAGTGAATATTGAAAAGTTTTGTGATTCAGGCATTTGTATCTGTAGATTCCCATTTAGGGAATTTTAGGTAACTTTTTTGCAATTGACTATTGAGTTACCTCCACCATAGAGAGGAAGGTGTGCCTGATGGCAGCTTTAAAGTTTACATGTTTAGGCTAATCATTTGACACTGGTATCATATTTCATCTGTAGGAGTCTCCTGGTTGAAGGAATGTACATTCTTGAACATTTTGAAGGAACTTAACCCATATAAGGATTTTTGAGTGCTTATTGTTACACTGGCCTCCATATGATATTTATGTGTACCTGTATGTGCTGGTGTTTTGGACATTACCATGAATTGCCAATTTCAATGGCACCAGTGATTTTATTTGAATTCTTTTATGTCTATTTTGTCATATTTCATGATAAAGGAAATGAAAATTTCCAACTTATGATTGTGAGTAGGTACAGTATTTATATACTGTATCTTCTGTCATAGGCTAATGTATTTCTTATGTTTCAATTCTGATAAGAATTGATTACTTTTGTTGAAATAAAGTCATTTCTGTTTGAATAATTGAGCAATGATTTTTTTGTATTTTTTTATGTCAGTGCCACTGGTCTTAACAGGATTCTGGTAAGGAGAGTAGGTCTTACCAATTGCTGCTGTGAACAGTAGCTACTTTTTTCTCATGTTTCTTTGCTATACCATGTACCGTTTTTTTCATTTATGATTGTTGTTTTCTGTGTTATTTGGAAGTAACGGTTCATACAGTCACAGTTGCTGTGGTGAAGTTTGATTGTGGTGTTCACTTTTTTCATGAGCCATCTACTTTCCATTCTTATCAAAGTTTAAATTTCTCTCAATGAAAGTTATAAGGTACAGTATCGTATTATCCTTGATCTGCTGGAAATGTTAATTGATATATGATGTCACAGCTCACAAAATGCATAAAACAAGAATATCTGGAAATTTGGGAAGTTTGATACATAACTTAGTAGGTAGTAGTTGGTAGGCTACCAACAACCAGGGAGGTATATTACCAGTACTACCTGCCTTGGTATCAGGAGGGTTAGTGTTGGCTGTGTAATGAGCCAGCACTTAAGTGATTTTCAAGCTGCACTCTTCAGGAGGGTTAGTGTTGGCTGTGTAATGAGCCAGCACTTAAGTGATTTTCAAGCTGCACTCTTCTAATCCAGTTAGCTGTCTTTTCTTTTTGCCTCACCCACAAGTGGACTATTGAATGCATTCTGTCCACAAACAGACAGTCTCTCCTTGTCACACATAACACTTGACAACACTTGACAATTAACTTACATAAGTACATTTTCCTGTCTAGATTTTCTTGTGGTGAGCACTATGTGGTAACCCTGCCTTTTGGCAAAATTGTATGGACAATAGATAGTAGTAGTAGGTAGGAACATTTAGATAGGGGCATTAGGTGGAAGTATTAGGCAGGAGCATTAGGTATACATAGTCAGTAGGAACATTAGATAGGAGCCTTTGCAAACACTGTGCTGGACTTGCCCTCTGCCAGTGGTCTGTTAAGGGTGAGGCATTAAAGGCTTAGAAGCAGCACTAGAGTTCTATAGGTCTGGAGACTGTTACCATGGCCACCCCCTTGAGGGAGTTCCAGAAGGAAACAGGCATCAGAGATATAGATAGATAGACATAACTTCTTAACTAACATCACAGATGAATGAAGCAGTTTCCAATGCCTCCAAGGTAAGAAACTCTGTTCCCCAAGTAACTCATCTTGAACATTTGCTATACTGTCTCTTATTCTCTTTTGCACACATTATGATTTTGGAAATTTCATTTTAGAGGAAATTTCATCTTAAGACAGTGAGCAACTATCAGTAGAAACTGTCAGTATGGGAAGTGAATAAAAGAAAGACATATATGGTACAGAATATTGAAGACACAAACACCATCATACTTTGGATGATAAATGTAAAGTACCCCAGAGCATTTATGTCTATTCAGACCACAAACATAACAGAGTAACAGATGCCTCTTCAAAAAAGATTGCAAGCTGGATGTAACAGACCTTCAAGAAAACAGAGGTAGAACAAATGATAATGTTCTTTAAGGATTTTATACTGCCCCAACTACATTACTGTTCTTTGCTGGTATCACATGTTAAGGTGGACAAAATTGAAGAGTTTTTGGAGCTCTTTCACTGTTCACATTGACTTAAAAACCAAACCCACTGGAAATGACTGAAAGCACTGAGGCACTGCTGACAAGAGCACAGATGGGCCAGAGATATAATTTGCACATAGATAATCCTGAAACACCCCAAAAATTTCCCATTGGCATGACAAGCATGTTACCACTGAAATTGAAAGGTGCAAGAACAAAAAGAAAAACACTATGAATATCTTAGGCTTGATATTATTTGTTACCCTACTTACACGTGTTAGAAACACTGTAGGTCAGTCATGCAGAGGAGAAATTTTGTAGGGCTTGGTCAAATATCTGAAAAGCTTTGTGGGGTTCAGGCTGTGGTCTCTTGCAGACTGACTGAGCAAAGGAGCAGCTTAAATTTAGGATTAGAGCAAAAGACTACAAAATGTGGAAGGGTTATGTACTGTGTAGAAGTTCATTCACATACAAACAGCATTTTCAGAATATGGACAACTTTTTTAAGGATACAGTGTTGATGTCAAGAAATTTCAGATTTGGATTATTATTAATGTTGATCAAGTATTGAACAGTATGATTCACATGGTTTGTGCAGTCTGCTTCAGAGAATTTCTGCATCATTATAGATCTGATATGTATTACAATTGTCAATTTGCAAATTTACCAGCTTTTAAACAATATGTTGAATATTATGGGTAGTTGTAGACAAGGATAATCAGATAAATCAGTTTTTCCAGCTTCTGGATGGAACTGTAAGTTCTTGATTTGTCTCGTAAGTGGTTCACCAGTTGACTAGCTTTATTACCTCTCATACCATACTTTTTATAACTTACATTAGTTTCAGAGGATTTCATTTCCCATGTCCTGTCCAAAATCTGTGCTGCTGTGATAATCCTCTGCTCAGTCAGGCTGTAGGAGGCCATTACTCAGGAACGCAGATGGAAAGGTATATCATCGTTTACTCTTGGAAAGTCCCTGAAGGCATGGTCCCCAACCTACACTCAAACATGGTTTCCTGTTGGCATGCCAGACTTGGTAGACTCAGTAAAGTTTTAACCCTAGAATTAGGAGTTATAAGCACAAAAATAGAAAACATCTTGAACATTTAGGCTCAGGTCTATTCAGCACATTGCGTGTACCCACTAGAAACATTATGGGACGCACGGTGGAGAAATTAAAGAAAGTCTTGGACATGTATTTACAAAGTGAATCAGACCAGCCAAGCTGTGGTGGTTACATGGGCCTGTGGGCTGCAGTTTCCAATTCATGCTGAAAACCATGAATGAGGTCTGGATCCCAAACTACAACCTGTATATACAGATGCAGCAGAACTAGAAGGTCACGGAGAGGGGTTGCATGGTTACTCTTATAACAACTGAACTTAAGTCCTCAAATGATGTAGAAGTACTCGTCAGCTTTTAAAACCTAAACCTGGTCATTACAATAATCTGAAGACCACCAGATGCAAAGCCACAAGAATCTTCAGAAAATTATAAGTTACAGAATCTCTTTGGAAACCCAGTCTAAAAAATGCTTGTATTAGGGGACTTTAGTCATCTGCACATGAAATGGAGACAGGCAGGAAACAACAATGTAACAGAAACTGCCAACGCTAGAATTAACTTGAATGAGCAGCCGCAAAAAAGAGAATTATTCAGAATGTGTGTCAAATGATTGAATTACAAAACAAAGTATAAGAAATAACACAAATAATGTGAACGTGATATGTTATATTACTGTTTTGAGCATTTTGTACTCTTATTACAACCCAGTCGAAGTAAAAACAAGTTTGGATGCTAAACCACCTGGGTAAAACAAACATAACATTTGAGATATTTTCATCAATTTGTCTTATAGTAAAATGGATAAAATGGGAAGATGTAATCAATAAAATGTCTGTGATTCAATGGGAAACCCTGTGTGGTAACAAAGCAGAGGAGTGTGTTAAAGATATGTCCTTTTAAGTACAAACATGCAACAGGCATACACCATTTGAGAAGAAATCACAAAAGACAAACTTTATATAGATAATGGAAGTGTTGCAGACCCTCATAGATATTAGATAAAGTCACAGCTAACTAAATAAAGAAAACCTATCAGCTGAGTTGCTTGGCATGAACCATAAATTCTGAATGTGAGTTCAAACACTGGAAAAGGAAGAGAAAGAAAGAGGTATTAATCATAAAGGAAATGACCCAAAATACTGTTATTTTTATGGAGAATGCAAATCTAGGATCACAAACTCCGTTGGTCCCAGAAAAACAGAAGATGGTATTTATGCTGATGACAGCCAGATTAATGTGATTTTGAATAAGCAATATTAGTGGATATTCAGTGAGCCAAAAACCACAATAGAAATATATAACACAACAGACGTTTTCTTAAACAGTAATCCCCCATTGTTATGCATAACAGAAATCGCCACCTCGCCACGGGATTTTGAGAAAGCCATTGAGAGCATGAGCATGCACTCCTGGAACTCTCTCTTCTTAAGGAGATGCAAAACATTTCTTACATGAGCACTAGATATTCCCTATAGAAAATGAGTAAATTCTAGCATCATATCCAAGAGTTTGAAACGATAGACCAGCCAGCATATACTGTAAAGGGGTCACCTGGGTGTGCTGGCTGTGACTTCTAACACCTTAGTCAACCAATGATCTAACCCATCATCCCAGGCCCAGTCCAAGCTGTGGGGATAGAAGACCCTTGAAGACTACTTTAAGCTTCAGTCTTCAGCTTGGTTGATTAGTGGCTCAGCTCAGTAATGTGGGCCCAGTCTAAGCATTAAGGGTAAGAGATGTCCCAGTTCTATGCCAGAAAGTGGCTGCAGGCTGTGGATTAAACAGTTTTGTACCCTGGATGTTTAGTTTATCATTAATTCTAAAGCTAAATTCACCTTATGATTTCATTGGTAATGTTTTAGTCTTCCATGCCTGTTGTACCAAAAGGGAACCATGCTTTCCAGGATTCTCTAGGTGTAGATATTAGTGCAACAGAGAATATAGCCTAAGGGTTTCCAGTCTTTCCCATTCGTTTAGATTCTTAACATTGTCTGCCATCTGTGAAAGATCTTTGCACACAATTTAACTCTATGTTTCTGTCCTAAAAGTTGATGTTGCAATGCAATAGTGATCTAATTTTGAGATTGGTAGAGCCTTAAAGAGCTTTTTTATCTGTTCATTTCCCTGAATATTAGGACATAGAATACTATTACATTAAGGTCTTTAACATCGTTGTTTTTTCCAAATTGTGATAGGAGCAGTTGCTTGCAACAATTTAGAAGCATTGTTGTTTTTCCAAAATGTGATAGAAGTAGTTGCTTGCAACACAAGAAGCATTGAGTGGTGTTCGTAATTCACTTTTTTTTCAGTTTACATTGTTTAATCATAATGACCTTAGCACAAAGATTTGGTTATCATTTCCAGATGGGGATCATATTGCCTTGTAACGTTTAATATGTTAGATACTCTTTTTCTCTCTCTCCTTTCTAAAATTCCTCATGCCTGTGTAATATACTTCAGCTGTCTATCTCAGAAACTTTCCAACTTCACAGTTAGCTAAATCTGCATCTAAAAGTATGGGAATGTAAGGCATGCTAAATATTTTGGTTACACTTGGGATATGGTTATGTCCTTTATATTATTATTATTGGTTTGAATTGCAGTATTATGAAATTTGATTGTAGGAAATGAGATTTTGGAAGATGTTGGTATAAATTGCATTTGTGTATGATTGAACTTAATAATGTTACTGTTATCCCTGTCTTTGATGCTGCACAGGTCTGCATAAGAAAGTGTGTTCATTAGCTTTGAGAAAAAGAACAGGCACTAGAATCTAGAGGAAAGGGAAAGTGAGTTAAGGTCTGTAGTGAAGTGAACTAAGTATGTGTGAATTGGATTAGAAATTTTGAGAAAAGTTCATATAAGGTGAGAAGAGGATTGGTAATTGAAGAGAATCCTGACTGACACTATGTTGAGAGGATAAAAGGGAAAGGTTGCTTTGTTAATGGCTACTGAGATGGAGTGACGAAAGGAAGATGTGCTTTAGAGAACAAAGAGAAGCTGAAAGGCCAGAGGAAGGAAGTTTAGAAAGCTAACACTAATGCCACACCCTTTGATGACATTAAGGGCTATGTCAAAAGATTCAACAGAATTCCTCAAGAATGGAGGACCAGTGGTGAGTCGTACACGAGAGATCATTAGTGGACCTCTCCCTGCAAAAGCTGTGTTGTTGATTTGAAAGAAAGGAACAAGACTCTAAGAGTTTGAGATGAGAATTAAGGAGTTTCAAAGCCTATGTAGACAGGCTAAGTGAGAGTTTGGGGCAGTACTGTAGTTAGAGTTATTAGAATGGTCTCCTTTGTTATTTATAAACTGAAATTAGGCATGCTTCAAAAAAGACTGGAAAGTTTAACACAGATATGAAATAGGTGAGCATTTCACACTTAACTTTTTGTTTGATATATATAAAGTACTTCTTAGTTGAGAGTAGAACAGAAAAATGAATTAAAGATATCTATACATTTATAGTTAAAAAGCACACTATCCCTTTTGCAGACAATACACCATACATAAATCAGACCACAAACAGTGATGACTCTCATGAAATACAATCCATAGAAATAAAACTGCACACCATTTAATACATTGTCACACTTAGATACATCCTCTCTCCATCTGTCCTTCCAGATATTCCCAATCTGGAGAAGCTAACCAGCATGCCCAAAAACCACTTTTAATACATTGTCACACTTAAATACATCCCCTCTCCATCTGTACTTCCAGATATTCCCCGTCTGCAGAAGCTAACACATACCCAAAGCCTATCTATGTGGAGATTTCAATGCCTGCTGTGCTTCTTGACTCAGCACTAACACCCAAGAACCCCAGGGTGATTTATTAGTAAATTAATTGAATACTTTCAACATCCTTAACCTATACAACAGGCCAACCAAACTTTTTGCACAGTCACTGCACACAAGTACCACCTGGAGCACGTTTCATTAACTCTCCTCTCACCATTTACCCATTCTAATAACCCTACACTTAACCCACCCAACCCACACAGCCACCAAAGTAAAATGTGCACAGACTATAAGAGTGTGGACTCACCAGCATTTACTCAGACATGGATCCCAAGCTCTAAAACTTAACAGTAAGTGATTTCTCATCCCCGTATAATACCATCTCACATTAACATCAACCAAGCCAGCAAAAAAAGCAGAAGGAAATATAACTAAAACCTCCCCACAAGTTGCAGCCATTATAAAACAAATGAGCCAATAGATGCACTTCTGATGAATCCAGTAATACCCCTTCTCCCAGAAAGCACAGAAAGATATCTGTGAAATGCTGTTCAAAAATTTGCCACCAAACAAATTGGAAAGTCACGAAGAACCTACACAAAGTCCATGTTGAAACAACTGCTCAGCCATCCTTCACTTTCTCAAAACACATGCAGTGCAAGCAAACCCTTGAAGAACATTTCTGCAGCAGCCCTTGACAACATATCAAACTCACATAAAACACTCGGGTCCACCTATCATCCAAGCATGTACAGATATCTCCAACCACTCCTGACAATACAACAAAATCCCTTACATCTGAAATTTTAGCTTACATAGTACCAAGTCTAAACCCCTCCAAACTACCTAACTCTCACTCCTTTTACCACCCTTCATCTTTTTTCTTCAAAATCCAGACTGAAAAACTGATCCACAGCAGTATCAAACAAAATATTCCTCATTTATGCAGCATGGCATTAGAACAGTTACCCCATTACCATACCTGCATACAGATCTCACACAACACATCCTAGATATCTTCAACCAACCACAACCTCCCTTCTGAACAGTATTATTATCAGGAACCATCAGCAAAGCATTAGACACTGCCTCCACCCCCTTTATACCCTCACCCAACAAAAAAATTACCATCACCCTCCACAACAGTGACAAAAATTAGTTATCCATGTTTTTGGCTGGTTGCGGTGCAAGTTATTTACAAAGGCTTCACCTCTAAAACCCTGAAAGCTCTGCAGTGGAGTTCCCAAGGAGCAGTTTTTTTTTTCAACCTTCTAATATCTTCCTACAAGACCTTCCTTCACCTCTTACTAAACATGGTGTGAAGGTCCTTCCATATACATTTAACCTTAAAATCAAATCCCAGTATCCTGACATTGCACAAGTAATAACAAACATGCAACACTATATCAAACAATTGAAATCCTTCCCTCTCTTATCCAGAAAATCTTGTCTTTTTTATTAGGAACCCATTTCCTTTTCTTTTCAGAAACTCTAATCCTCCCTCCTCCATATGTTGTTTACAGCTGTGGTTATCATGAACTGCAGTCATGGCTTATTTCCAGAACAGAATGTTTGCATCACAGAAATTTACCATCATACTCTCAAACCCTGACAGACATGAATCAACCTACTTGCACCAGTCTACCTAAATGATTTACCAAACCACTTGCTTTCAGCAAAATTCCAACAGTATTGGGCATTACATATGACACACTCGTCTTTCAATCTCCCACATAACAACCATCAACACAAAGGGTTTAAATAATCTGAATACCTTGATAATGTTTACTGGTGTTGAAAAAAATACCAGAAAATCACTTAAGTGTCTTATGCAATTTATTTACTCCACCCTAAACTATGCTTCACCTTCCAGGTAATTTGCCCTATCAAAAACAAATATAATGAAGCTACAGATCACACAAAACAGGCATATAATCAATGCCTGCTTGGCAGCTATAAACATTCAACGCCTGCTCAATGAGACAAAAATGCTCTATTTTTGGGTTATAGTGCACGAATCTCAGTCGCATGACTTACTGACCTTGAAGTTTAGAAAAGTCAGAGGATCTTAAACGTGAATAATTTGTACATGCAGCCAGGAAGAACAAATGATTATTTACACAATCAGAAATGTGAGGAGTATATCACTTGTTTCTTGATTGTTTTATTATTTTTATGTGTTCTTTTATTTTATAAGAGAAAAAGTTTTTTTTTTCATCATGTCAGTATTCAAGGTCTTGATGCTTTGGAGACCAATATGGTGAGAGCAATCAGGCAGAATAATTTTTTTCTTTGATTGCAAATGAATCTTTTTGTACTTTCTATCATTGCTCTAGTTTTTCATATCACCTTATATTTGTTATTCTAATGTTTTGCAATTTTCAGGGGTTTTGTCATACTGATGAAATGACAGGGGAAACTGTATTTTTCCTACACTTCTCTTCTGTGTGTTCTTACTTTACCATACCTTCCTGCCCCATTAATCATACTGCATGAATAAATAATCAAGAGAAAGGTGCAGGAGGTGAAAAAAGAGGGCAAATGAGAGTTGGGGTGAGAGTATCATAAAATTTTAGGGAATATAAAAAGATGTTTTGGAAGGAGGTAAACAACGTGCATAAGACGAGAACAAATGGGAACATCAGTGAAGGGGGCAAATGGGGAGGTAATAACAAGAAGTGATGAAGTAAGATGGAGTGAGTATTTTGAAGGTATGTTGAATGTGTTTGATGATAGAGTGGCAAATTATAGGGTGTTTTGGTCGGGATGGTGTGCGAAGTGAGAGGGTCAGGGAGAATGGTTTGGTAAACAGAGAAGAGGTAGTGAAAGCTTTGCGGAAGATGAAAGCCAGCAAGGCGGCGGGTTGGGATGATATTGCAGTGGAATTCATTAAAAAAGGGGGTGACTGTGCTGTTGACTGGCTAGTGAGGATATTCATTGTATGTATGGCTCATGGTGAAGTGCCTGAGGATTAGCCGAATTCATGCAAAGTGCCATTGTACAAAGGCAAAGGGGATAAAGGCGAGTATTCAAATTACAAAGGTATAAGCATGTTGAGTATTCCTGGGAAATTATATAGGAGGGTATTGATCGAGAGGGTGAAGACATGTAAAGAGCATCAGATTGTGGAAGAGCAGTGAGGTTTCAGAAGAGGTAGAGGATGTGTGGATCAGTTGTTTGCTTTGAGGAATGTATTTGAGAAATATTTAGAAATACAAATGGACTTGTGTGTAGAATTTATGGATCTGGAAAAAGCATATGATAGAGTTGATAAAGATGCTCTGTCGAAGGTATTAAGAGTATATGATGTGAGGCAAGTTGCTAGAAGCAGTGAAAAGTTTTTATCAAAGATGTAAGGCATGTGTACGAGTAGGAAGAGAAGGAAGTGATTGGTTCCCAGTGAACATCGGTTTGCGGCAGGGATGTGTGATGTCTTTAAGGTTGTTTAATTTGTTTATGGGTGGGGTTGTTAGGTAGGTGAATGCAAGAGGTTTGGAAAGAGGGGCAAATATGCAGTGTGTTGTGGATGAGAGAGCTTGGAAAGTGAGTCAGTTGTTGTTCGCTGATGATACAGTGCTGGTGGCTGATTCGGGTGAGAAACCGTAGAAGCTGATGACTGAGTTTGGTAAAGTGTGTGAAAGAAGAAAGCTGAGAGTAAATGTGAATAAGAGCAAGGTTATCAGGTACAGTAGGGTTGAGG
>JAUTXX010274804.1:2211-14129 GCA_032273605.1 Panulirus laevicauda | reverse complement strand
GAGAGAGAGAGAGAGAGAGAGAGAGAGAGAGAGAGAGAGAGAGAGAGAGAGAGAGAGAGAGAGAGAGAGAGATCGTTAGTCTTAAGTCCCCAAGGAACTTAGTAAGCCCCCATGGATACAGTTATAGTTTCCTTACACCACACCTCTTTATATTCCTAAATTTTTCCTCATCTTACAAAGTCTGTCTCTCTAGATCCATTCTTACATAATAACCATGAGAGATACAGGCCATATCTAGAGCAGTTTAACCTACCCCCATCACAACCTATCACCCTCCCTCCCCCTTGTTCCCTCCTCCCTGGGCCATGCCCAAGCTCAAAAACCCGGGAGGTGAAAGGGAGGGGGTATTCTCCCCCCCTCCCCCTCTCACGGCTGTGTGCCTCCACCCTAGCTCTTCCCCCACCCAACCCCCAGGGCCAGCAGCTGACCAACGTCAACCGGAAGTTCACCCTCCAGCCACCCACCGCCACCGGGAGGGGAGACTCACGCAGGCGGAAACACACGACGACCAGTGTACCTATAAACAAGGACGAACACACAAACACAGGGCTATGCACACACACACACACACACATATATACAAAAGGCATAAACACACCGACATGCACATAGTTCACGCTTCTCGGTGTCATCTAACAGGATGGAACATTGTTAGCACCATCGTCAAATCCTCCAGTCACCACCATCCTTACACTCTCTCCTACTCTGAAGTTACGTGAATTACTTAATTGAGAACGACGGAACGTGTTCACGACCTTGGGTCTTCCTAACCTCACTCATGCCATCCCCACGCCCTACCCTGTCCAGCCTTCTTCATCGACCACAGAGTAAGGGCTACTTAAAGGCGGTGTAGATATCATCCTAACCCCCCCCCCCCCCCCCACCATTCTAATCATCAAGAAACGATGAACACATTTCTAGTCCTCCTCCCGATTTTCTCCAATCCATCATCACTTGGACCTCATCCACACTGCAACATGTATCAAGCTTCTGTACCATCACCACATTCCACATGAGATCCCTCATTGCTAGTTGCAACTCAGCACCAAAACGCATAAATCCCATAAGAGCTCGTACGGACCGCAACAATAACAACAGTCCCATCACAACCAATGGGGAAATCATCAGCGATCTTCTGACTAAACACTTACAATATCTACTCCCCCAACACACCAAACACCCATGTTTATCATCTGTATTCCCACGGTATTCTTTTGGATAGGAACCGTAGTCAACACATATACACAAGGTTAAGGATAACACATAATAGTAATCTCTCTCTCTCTCTCTCTCTCTCTCTCTCTCTCTCTCTCTCTCACCTCCTCCCGGTAGATGGAGAGCCCTAAATACACTTCAGTGATCATATACTTACTCTCGAAGGACCACATGAAGGAAAACAACAGCAACTGGCATACCACAGGACTCTCCCAACCTTACAAGGGCTCTCAATGTGTCCTATCCCATCGTTCTGCCACCAACCATGACTTAATGGGCTCCAGAACTTAAGTCATTAATCAGTGACGTTCCTGATGACCTCAATGGAGTCGAATAAAATCCTCTCAAATGAGTTTCTTGCTATCACATAAGCTAATGACAGTATTACCAAAAAAGGCCTTACTAATGACCTTCAACTGCAAGACTTCCATAAAATTCAAACGAGTCAGGGAGCTCTTAAACGAGCTGAGGTCAACAAAAATGCCTGAAAAACTATAAAGGATGTGACAGAAAGAGGAAAGGGAAGTCAGGCATGGTTAAACAACAGAGCAAATGTCAAACCAATGAAAAAAAAAAAAAGGGGTGGGTGAGGTGACCAGAATCAAGGGAAATGAAAGTACTATCAGGTAGAAACGAAAATTCAAGTAAGGATGAGAACAAAAACTTGGGGAGTTTAGGTCATGGCTATTATAGCTTTCCTGGCAGTGGGTACTACATAAATTTTCAGATAAAATGCTTGAACCTAATGACCCTAGGGGAATGGATATTTATAGAAGCACATCAACGTTGACTTGATTTGCATGTGTACACTGCTGCATATTTAATGGTATAGTGAGCATGCACACAATGAGAGGAGGAAAGCTAGTAATCTGTCCACCACAGAAAAGAAAAATAAAGAGGGGTGACCCAATTACAGCCTTCAAGTTTCTAAATCAGCTTGACAATGTCGACAATGAACAGTTCTTCGTTAGATGCAGAGCCAAAGTAACCAAACACCATGACAAGAAGCTTGTTAGAAATGACTGTTTTAGTGTAAGTGTTTGGATGGATGGAATAAATCAGGCAATGCATGAATGCTCCAGTATACAAATGTTAAAATGGTTACATGATGGTAAAGAAAGTTCAAGCGATGTGGATCTAGACCATATGTTGAGCTCTTTCCCTGTGCTGTACATTCCATTAAACATTCAATTTGCTCCCTGACAACCTGACATGAGAAAATACTTTCTACAATAAAATACATATGCCTTGTCCTTATCAACTTAAGTACTGTATGATTTGCAATTTTTTTCAGAAAATGCTAACACAAAATCCAGTGCTGTAGTGACCATAATTTCATTCAGTGATGAATGCTTTTCATGTGTAATTAAAATCTGTACGCAAGAACTCGCGCGCCTGAACAGTACAAATGCATGCCATGCACATCCCTCTAGACACACTGGCAAACATGCATCAGTTGCAATGCACATCTTGAAGAGGTGAAGAGGTATAAATGGCATTACTGGACATTTGGTGCAAATATATGATTTCACCCTCTCCACACTAACCAATTTAAATCCCACACAATTACACATAACCACAGTAAAATAATTCCATCTATATCTCTGATGCTCTTTCCCTAAAGGATCTCCCTCAAGGGGGTAGCCACAGCAAAAGTCTCCACAAGTGGTGCACTCCAGTGCCGCTTTTTAGCTTAAGAGGGCAACTCTAGTGCAGTGTTTTCACATGCTCCTACCTAATGTTCCTATTGACTACTTCTACTTAAAAGTGTCTACATGATGTTCCTGCTTAATGTTTCAACCTACTTCTACCTAATGCTCCCACCTAATGTACTACCTACTACTTCTACCTAATGCTCCTGTCTCATGTTCATTCTGACTACTTCTATCTAATGCTCCTACTATTTCTATCTATTGCTTCTACCATTTTGCCACAAGTCAGGGTTAACAAATAGCACTCTCAGCATGAAAATCTGTCGTTACAAAGAATAAGTTGTTTACATTAAGTGTTGTTGAGTGCTATGTGTGACAAAGAGAGATTGTTTGTGGACTGAAAGCCAGCAGGCCATGTATGGGTGGGGCAAAAAGAAAAGACAGCTTCCTGGGTCAGAGAAGAACAACTCAAGAACCACTTCAGTGCTGACTCACTTTGCAGGTGTTACTAACCCTCCCAATACCTAGGTATTTTAACTTCTTAAATCAGCCATAGCAAAGGATCTAGTTATGTACCAATTTCTCAGTACAGAGTAGTGCATACAGATATACCATTCAAACATGCAGTACCTTACATCCCTAAGCCTTACCTTACAAGGGCCCTTTTCAATCAGTGCCATGACCTGGTGGGATAAAAAACAGAGATCAGTACAGATCTTTCGACTAAATATTAAAATAACAGACTAAATGAGGAAATCGTATCTCATCAAATTTGGTTTTCCTTACAATCAGTGCATGTTACTTTATCGTTTTGTTTGAAAGCCTTTCAAAACTTAATTACAGTTAAACATGTGCTTGTTAGTCATGTAATGCTGAAAAACAAAGAGCACCATATTCTGAATGATGTTTGGTACTTTCAGATCATCTATAACACATTCAAGCAGTCTCCAACTATAATCAACTTATAGAAAAAGATAGAAACTATGTTAGCATCATTTATCAATATAAATTCAAGAAAAAGGGAAACAATTTGCATAGTATTCATCAGTAAGAAACAGTAGCTAGCAATAAGCAGTCTATATAAGTTTTATGAAATAAAAATAATAAATGCATTAGCTAAGATTTTTCACTTAAGAAGACTGAGATAGTTTTCAATGAAATAGTATATCTTTTGATAAGCAAACACATTTAACCACTACAAACAAATAATGAACAACATACAAATAACAAGAATGAATTTGCTTAAATAAAAATGTCATTGAACAAATGGGTGTTCAATTTCTTTCAAGATACAAATACAATTCCATCATCCTAATACACAGCACTCTTTGTTTTTGCAAAGTATATTTAACTAAACCAACTGCTCATTAAACATATCAGAAGTGTAGCATTTATTGATAAATTAAACGTAAATGAGTGGATACACATCTTGGATAATATCAAAAACACTTGTTGCAAGTTCCATGGCCAAAGGTGGAATTTTCTTTTTGTTACGAGCAAAGTTCAAAGTTACACCTTTTACAAGGAGCACAATTCAGGCAAAATCCAAACTAAACTTGTGGGTCTTTTGCCTTTCAATTCTTTAGATAATAGAAAACAGCCACATAAGGTACAGTATACAATTTGATGTGTCTGACCTGAACTTTACATGTTAAGTCAATTGCATCTACAATAAACCAGGTTGGACAAGCACAGGACAACAGACAACAGTGATGACAGACAAAATGATCCCTAAGTATCTGCCATGCTGTGCATACATCAAAATTCTCTAATATGAGATAAAAGTACAGATATACCTGTTTATGCAACTCTCCATTTCCTTAATGCAAAGTATGAAAAAATCATATAAATGCCAGTGGGGTGTAGTGGTTAAAATTTACTGAAAATCAGTTACATATTGGCCTGCTTGGGTATGAATCATAGATACGGTAGTCAGCCTAAAGCCAGCCAATCCAGCTAGTCATCCTCCCCTCAAGGATGGTCATCAAATGGTACCTGGCTTGGAATGGGGTATACCTGTATATACATATATGTAGCATATGGAAGAGGCCCATGAATAGGGCCATTTCAGCTACCACAAAAAAAAAAATATACAAATGTAGAACCCTTAAATATCTACACAAGAATGCCACAATCAGATTTCTGTTTAATGTTCACAATCAACAGTAGAACAAAACAAAGACATAAGAAACAGGTGTTCCTATACAAATCCTGCTGGATTCCATCTATTCTTTTTAGTACTACAAAAAAAAATATGGAAATTTCCTAATAAATGCATCAACTTTTAATGGAAAGGTCAAATAAGATGCAAGAGAAATGTAAATGGATAGCTTACCTCATACTAACAAATCAGCAAAATTATCTAACCCAAATATATTTCCCTAAAGTTTCTTACTAACATCTCAGTAGCTTAAAATCTAAGCAAAGCTTGTCACACCATATGAAAGACTATCTCTCAAAGGTTTTGTCAACACATTTTAAACATAAGACTTCATGTTTCAACAGTTGCATTCCTGAATATCCCAAATTAAAGGAACAGTGACTAGTATGGCAACAAACAGTTTGCAAACACAAAAATCTGAGAACATATGAAGTGGTTATTCTGCTGCATGCAGGAACTAATGGGTCAAAATGCATTTAGCCAAAACTATCTAACTTCCTTGCACCACTTTATTTCTAGATTACTGGACTTCTTCCAATCAGTGAGAATCAGACAAATACAAACTCTGATGGACATAAAGATGATTTCAATTTCACTAAGTTTAGCAGGAGTCATCAGAGAGCTCTTACCTCTTATACTCCTGAAGTGTAGAGCTACTATCAAGTTGAAACTGTCAAACCAATAAACCTTAACTGACCCCTAACCTGAGTGTTGTCCCCATCCCACCTGATCCTAGCCAAGCTTCAACGTAACCCAAAGGTGGATAATAGTTCAAATACACAGTAATGTTCCAGTTTAGTCCTGACGCTCTGTTAACTGTAATTCATATAATTCATAACGAAACAGTTATAATTTGCAAACAGATCACACCTGGGGAATGTGATTGAGATCATTTCTTTTCCTTATCCTGTCATACTACATAACCTAATATGTAGTGGGGACAGCGATGAAGACATGGGATATGCAGCATGAAGTTCATTAATCAAAATTTGGTGAAACACGTATAAATCAATAAAACCTAAAATTCCTAACTTCCCCTTGCAACCAGTATTTACATAAATTTTTGTTACTTGAATACTACAAGACAAGATCTTATTATAAGTACATGCTGGCCACTGTTTGCATTCTTGAAAATACAAATGGGATTCTGCTGATAATTCTTTCACATCATTCAATTGTTAGTACAAGTTTATCAAAGAAAAAGTAACTAACATATCACAACAAATCAACAGACCCTTTGATATCCCATCTTCCCCTAGTTGCCCACATCTGCCTTGAATTTCATCATTATAGTCCTAATAAATCAATTATACTTTGTCAGTTCCATGATATCACCTGATTAGTGAATCCAGTGGCATCTATCTGTGTCAACAAGAATACAAACAATGTTAAGCCAATGCTTATAAAATGGAAACCATATTATTTACTTGTTTTTTCTGAATATGTGGTAAACTGTAGATGCTCATGGTATCTTGGTTAATTTCCATACAATCCACTGTTGTAGAAAAGTGCTCTACCTAGCTACTTTTATATTACTTAACCCCCTATATTCCCTGGGCTTCCTTCCACAGCATTCTCCACTAACAATCTATTTAATACTGTAGGACAAGTAAAAATTATCCTGATCATGCTTCTCTGGTCAATCTTTCAGTTACCCAAGCCCAGATCCATATAAAGGTATACTCCATTCCACAGTTAAATAAAGTTCACAATACTGAATAAAGTTCACAATACTGAATTACAGTTTCACCATTTTTCTACCTTATGACCCAAATGTTTAAGATTTATGCGAAATTCCAAATGTTTTCATAAAGCTACAACATACAATAGACAGCTGAGTTTCTATTGAGGATTTTCCATGAGAAAAAGTTTTGGTCTCAGTCAAATGCCTGTAATGCTGTGACAATGCATTAATGCAACAGACAAGTTTAATAACAAAACCCCACGTCTGATCTTCACAGTCCAGTGTGTCCGGCTGCTTCTCAGCCAAACATATTGTTTACCAGCAATTTTCTGAACAGACATATAAACTTGTGAACTATAAATCATGAACAACTCCTATTAATCATCCTGTATTTTAGAATATTATTAGTTTGTACCATACAGTTCCAACCTCAGTTCTGGTATTACATAATCTGGTTTAAAATGTCAAATCTGCCGCAACTTTGAGACAGTCATGGCTGGACTTACCCTTTAAAGGAAATGTTTGTTTAACGTAGATTACCTTTGAGAGTATGATCCAGCGTTAACATGGCATCGTCAAACTCACCTGGCTAAACTGGAGAAGTCGTCAACCAATGTTAGAGTCGTCAAGAGATTCGCGCCACGCCCAAAATTGTTTAAAAACCCGCCGTCACCTCTGTCACATTTGTTTACTTTAAACAGGTGTTTCCTGTGGCTCATCGAGGGATAACATCTTATAAACTTCGTTGAAAATAAATTGCAACGAGATTAAACAATATTTAAAGAGTATCGTACAATTTAGTTTAGAAATAGGAAATATTTCTATTGTCAGCACTTTTGTCCTGAACAAACTGGCAACAAATGGAAAGATGTAAACCCTTATGGTCGAGAGCAATAGGATTGATGAATCATTCAGGATTTGCTTTCATGAATCATACTGTATTTTTAGTTGCATTGTACTGAATAAACATAATCTCTCATGCAGAGTTTCATACGAATGAACAAAGACTGCAAAATGAATTGAACAACGGAAGAGGCCAACAAACAACTTGCAGGAAAATAACCCTTATGCCTTACTTTTCTGAAAGTGATCAGATTTCTCCAATTCCCTTACTACTAACAACGATAATAGATATTTACTTTAAGTAAAAAAAAATCCCATAACCAAGTCTGTCTATCTTCTTCACACTTATGTGATGAAAAAGACTTAAGAATAACTGAGGCGACCTCATTTTGGCTAAGGCTTAACTTTTACTATCTTCAGCAACTTATTGTATTTAGGTTATCTACATAATATCCTAGTATTAAAAATTTGATTATATCTACTTTTCATGACACTCAATCAAATCATTATATGAGAAACAGGCTTGAATTTTTCATTATGTAGATGGATATTATTGATTTCAATGGGGCTTAAACTTTGGCGATGGCGTATTCCACTACTGATGAAATATTGCTATGAATTAAGATGTTATATACAAGCATAAATCTCTCGTTAGGAAATATGGAAATATGTATGGTCAACCATCGTACGTGGTGCACTGTATTTCCTTTTTTCAAAGTAGGGCATAAATCAACTTGAGTTTGGGTATTTTGTATGAAAACTGAGGATGTTAACATAATCTGCTTTTCAATATAAGTTGCCTTTTGATTATTTTCCACTTTAATTATGGGCATTATGTAAAATAATCAACATGATATTTCTAGTAACATAACACTCACAATATTAACAATGTGGATGACTGTCAAGGCTTAATCAGATTTATCTCAGTGTTCACTATAGTCACTAAACTATTCTCCAGGGGAAAATATAGCAGACGGGGGAGAAAAAGAAGGTAATTTCACAAAGTGGAATGAGATTGAAAAAAAAATCCAATTCCTCTTAATTCACAGCAAATTTCAAATAAAGCCTACAAGTGTGTGAGCCATTAAGCTAGTTAATACAACTATTTTCTAGGATTTCAGAACTTGCTGTAGTATAAGAACGTAAATGTGGTTTGAGCAGCTGGAAAACCAGCAGGAAGAATTAGTCAAAGATGTCCTGCATTTTGAAACTCACACAAAGAAATGTTCAGAACCAATGGAACGGCAATGATTTACAATTTACATTTATCTGCCCCATCAGTAGCTATGGTCATTAGCGGTATGTATCCCTTACAAGAAGTACAACAAATAAAGAAACATCTTAAAACTATACTGTATGGTGCAGAGTATACTGGTTTCTATTTGGAAACCAGAAATACTAGACACAGTACAGTTCTCTTCTACTACTGTAACCTGCAGTCATAAAAGGTGTATGAAATTTTGCTTGTCCCTAAACACCATATTGTGTAAATCACTCAGGAGAATTAGTAAAAAAAAAAAAAAAAAGAAAAGGTTGATTGGCAAGAATTATATAAAATGGCACCTATAGCTTTAAGGAACTGAAAAGAGTTAAGTATGGGGCATGCAGGAAGCCTTCATGTTGAAGTACTCAACTCCATATGTTAAAGTTTTCTTCTCATTTCTAATGTAATGATGTGAAACCTTATCAAGTTAAAGTGGGTTAAAAAAAATAAACCGATATAATGACACTACAACAGAGAAAAAGATATATGGATAAAACTAAGATGAATATGAAAAAGATATAATGTGAAAAATCATTAGAAAAGCAAACAGATGAAAGCTTCACAAGGTGCTAAAATCGTAGAGTATATGGCATTTCAGATGTTAGTAAAGATCTACAATATTTCAGTTGATGGGATGAAGTAGGCCCTACAACACTCATTCTCTCACTCTCATATTTCTTATATTCAATCCTACCAACCCTAACATAATCTAAGGATGTGCAACGAGGAGATTCAACTGCACCACATTAATTTCATCTGTCTGTCTTTAGGGGATACAATAAAAAAATCAGTAAAGCCATCTTTCCTAGTTTATTCACCTCTTTCTGCCACAATAATGTACTTTGTTGGCTTTTAAAAATCAAATATCACAAATAAAAGTTTGAATCAGTCTTACTACTATTGGTAATAGTTATTCATATTCTGTAACATACCATTGGGAAAGTAAGGTCATCTATAAATCGGGCAATCTGCCCCTTGCCATTCTGCATGGTTAGGATTTAGGGACCTCAAATCTAGAAATATTAATTCCCAAAAAAGATACAGTACATGACTGTATGCACTTGTTCCATTTCCCATAAATGGGAAGGGAGCTAAAAGATAAGAGACAGCACTGGGCACTGAATTAAGGCCATAAATGGTAGTGATGGACAGGATGGGAAGAAACAGAAAGGCAGAAATGTAGCAATGAACTCAACTGTCATTAACATACAAAGCTGGATGACATTAGGAGGTAGATCACAAACTTTATTAATGGTATTGTAGCTCTTAGTGTGCCATCAAACACAAAAAAAAAGTGATCCATGGTCTAACATGTGTTTGTGTAATGGGAATATGAATGTACACATCTGTGTAAACCGCAGGAAAACATCCAGTATTAATGCATTCGACACAAATATTCTATTTCTCCAACACTTATATGCTTCAGTATAAAGATGAAAAGCAAGTCCTGTATAGCTCACTTAATTATCTCACACAGCTCACAGCTAGAGTTTCTTTGATCAATAGTAACCACTCCATCCTAGTGTGCAACATCTTCCCTTTCATTAGATGAAATACTAAGAAAAATATTTTTATATCATGACTAGTGATACAACCCACTCATGCTAAAACCTTATCATTGTGATGAAGAGGTCAAAATACGACTTCACTTCTAAAAATACAGGTTCTGAAGGATGAGACATCATTTCTCTACTGTAGGCTGAGCCTAAAAAGTATCTGAGAGAGGACTTGCCTGGGGGGGGGAAGACTACTCTACCTCCAAGAATGATGTGTATCCCAAGGATTCACCTCTTGTGCCCCCAAAAATATAAGATGGCAACAGATGCTTGGTCACAAAATTTAACAACCATGCAAGAATCTAGAAATTATTTTTCAAGGTGAGAAGGGGATATATGGGAAAGAGTAAATAAATTGACTCTCACAGGTCAATGCTTACAACAAATACATGAATTTTCATCACTCAAAATCTACATCTCTCTCTAGGGACAGAGTCCTATGAGCATTGAAGGCATATCTGCATGAAGAGGGAGGGACTAGAAATGAAACTAAACAGAAGACCTATCCATAATGACAAATGAATCCCATTTTGGACCATCCTCTTCGTCCAAAATCACACAATGGAGTTCAACCAGATCCAAATACAGGTATTACTGAAAAGGTCATCTGTATGTCTCTAACCAATTCCTTAAAATAGCCAACTTAAAAACCACTATCACAGAGTTCTAGCAGAAAAAAGCTATTGTTGTGAAAGGAGAAAATTCAACCAGACATGAACCTTGCTGAAAAATACATTAAGGAGTCTGGAGTAGAAACAAATCTTCAAAGAGATTTTCTGTAAAGCCTATGAAATCTTCAAAAAAAATCTTGATTGGATACAAAAGATGATGTTCCTTAAGATATTTTTCAGGGATGTATGAAAACAGATTCATTCCTGAATTTAATCATCTCATTTTTACCAAGACATTTTGAATTAATATTTACTCATAAAAGATGACATTCAAACTACAGTAAATTCCCATGTGTGAGTAACAAGAAATTCAGTAACTCCTTCCTGATCCCAAAGGCAATTATATCAAATAAAAGTTGCTGAAGTACCATACTGCCTGTACAATCAAAAGGAAGTACAAGATGCAAAATTATGTGGGGTGGGCAACTCCTCTAGATGTACATTTGGTCTCCCCTTTCTCCTTATTCCCTCCACTTCTATTCCTCTAGACATACATTTGGTCTCCTGCTTCTCCTTGTTCCCTCCACATCCTCATTGTTATCCTTTCCTCACTTATTCTCTACATATGTCCAAACCATTTCAACACATCCTCTTCAGCCATCTTAACCAAACTCTTATCATATCATACCTCTCTCTTACCCCTAAAGCAATCACTTAATCAAATCACTTCACATCACATATTGTCCTCAAAGATTTCATTTCCAACATATGCACCCTCCACACATCCTCATATATAGCCCATGCCTCGCATCCTTATAATATTGCTGGGACTATCATACCTTGAAACATATCCATTTTTACCCTTCCAGATAATGGTCTCTTTCTAAATGTTCTTCAATGCTCCCAGAAACTTTGCCTAGAGCCCAACCTAT
>JAUTXX010274582.1:0-14129 GCA_032273605.1 Panulirus laevicauda | reverse complement strand
TAAGAATGCATTTCAACATGTTTTAGTATTTCAAAGTATGAAAAAAGTTTAATTACCATTCCATGAACTTTCCAAGTTTCAAGTTTTTATAAAAAAGAAAGTTTTCTTTTTCCCCAACTAAGAATTTCAGATTATTTACCAAATTAGGATGATTTGCCTAAATGAAATATACTCAAGACATCCTTTTCAGAGATCAAAACATTCGTCACCTTGAAGGTAAGACTGTTCAAGCAGTAAAACAAGAATTGGGAAAGCAGGTTAAAGGGGAAACATGACCCTCAAAGTTATAATGTAAAAATGGAAGATCGAGGAGTAATTCAAAATTAAAAACTTGAAGCTCACTTATGTCAGGATCTCTGTCGAAGACAAGACAGAGGGGTTTCTTCAAGTCCTTGTTAACTATGTTCGTACACTGTTCACCGTCCAGACCACACCTCATAATGTAAGGGTAGAGCCCAGCACCACTCACATACAGGTACCTGAGGGGAGACACATACAAGTAGAGGCCTTCAACATACAGGTACGTGATGACACACTGTACGAGTAAAAGCCAGCACCACTCGCAGGTACCAGATGATACACAACTTAGGCATTTATAAATCCCAAATTATAAATATCTTTGCGTGATCAAACTCCACTAAAATCAAAGTTTTTCTATGACCTATTAAACTCATACTTTCTACCTTACTGAAGGATCTAGCGACAAGTGCGGTGGACTGACCCGAGAAGAGGAGCGAGGGCTATGTCCATCGGGGCATCGAGGCGTTGGACTATCTGGTAGCGGTAGTGAGTCGTGCGCTCCATCATCATCGCCACCTCCACAGTTTCCTTCCCGTCCACCCAGTACAGGTTATTGCGCAGCCAGTCTACCCAAAGAATATCAATTATTTTCTTTTTTTCAACCACCGATTTTAAGTAAATTTGAGAATTTGAAAAATCCTACCATCAATTTTTTTTTTTTAGTACTTATCCCCTACACCTCAGCTTCCAGTTCAATACACTATGAACAAGTTTTAAGAACAAGATCACTTTAGGATCGTCTGTTAGTTGGAAGATTGTGGTAGCTAATCTTGTACTTTAGCGTTACAGAATGATACATGCAGCCCAGGAAAGTTACATATGTAGATTGAAATAATTTGCATCACACAATAATAAGACCTTTGCCGAGATGAAAAGATAAGCCGTTATCAAAAACACGGGTATAAAAGAAAACGATAGGAAAGCCAAAGCACTTACTGATAGCAGTGGATATAGATACAACAAACGACTGAAAAAAAGTGTTTGGTAATTCCATTTATGAAAGCTCCTTCAACCCTCTAATTGTTTAGCCAACAGCCTCCTATCTTATGCAGCAGTGTCATCTCCAAATAAAGCAGAGCAATCGTGCCAATATATGACAACACAGAGGAATATATCGATCCTTCATCCTGAATATCAAATTGTGAAGTGCAACGGTATTTTCTACTTTTAAGACCGTGTATATCAGTCCACACACAGAAGCTTCAAGGTTACAAGGGAGAGTAAAGTTATAATCAAGCCTTTACACAGTGATGAGCATTGTACAGATTTTGCTGGTAGATTAGAATATTCTCTCTCCAATCAGCAGTGAAAAAAAAGATATTCATAGTCTTACCTTAAACCACTTAGGGCCTGCGTGATAAAAAGAAGACACGTTAGTACATGGAGAGGATAGCATTATGGTTAGCCTCCATGCGACTTCAGTATTTGTATACATATGATTGATAAGATACCAGACTTTATATTTTGTACTTTCGTAATGCCTAGCTACACGTACAAACGTTCCTTGGACGAAGCAAAATAACTACGAAGATCTGCAATGCTTTTAGACTCACCCACAGCCAAGCCGACTGCTTTCGTGTTGCTCGCGATGACACGAATAATTCCCGTGGCCTGCGAGATGCCGAGGATGGTCTCCTGCCACACGTCGCTCACCACCATGGTCTCTGCCGAAGACCAACTCAAAATCGTTGCTTCGCTCGGAGATAGAGAACGGTTATATGGCTTTAAAAAATCATGCAGCAGACTAGATTCAAACAGGTCCATACCTTATACCTGGTACACATCAACAGTAAACACCATTTAATCTATCGTAAGAAAATGTATTAGATGAAATCAAAAGTATATTTAAAGTGGCAGTGAAACAATCTCTTTCTCTCTCTCTCTCTCTCTCTCTCTCTCTCTCTCTCTCTCTCGCATCTTCCTTTATGAGGGAGGGTGGGTTGGACCTACAAATAGACATGGAAGATATAGATACCCCCCATTGCCCGATCCACCACCTTCCAAAAAAAAGAACGAGGGAACGAGTCGCGCATGAACGAGATCATTTTTTTTCTTCTTTGCTGGAGAGGAACGTCATTCAACCAGCAGTGCGTGCCGTGAAGAGGGTTATCAAGGATGGTTATAAAGGAACGAGTTTGTTCCAGTGTGGGAAGCAGAGCCACTTGTAGTTTACTACCAGTTTCTGCACGTACATAAACTAGACAAATGGGGTAAGTCGTGTTCAACCCGGCACTATAGCTGTATCGGTAAAATCAAAATATCTACATGTCAAGAAAAAACAAAAGAATGAAAATTGAAGAAACATGCCGAATGATGATTCAAAAGTATTTCACTGCCGACACAATCGAAATCAATCATGAAAAACTAAGACAATTTTTTGAGACTACAGAAAAAAAGATTCGAAGGTAAATGATAACATTTGCCCAAAGAGTAAAAGATGATTACAGTTAAAGTTCATCAGGTCATAAGATTATACCTTGAATTACTCCTATGAAACAAGAAACCCATGTCACATGACACGTCATCAGTTACTTAAACAGAGGAACAACTGAACATTATACGAGCCTTAAACGATGTGTACCTACCGTTTGACCTTCCCCGCAGTTCATCAGACGTCAAAAAGAAGCTTTCAAGGAAGCGAATTCAGCTTTCCTTACCGTATCTGAATGGCAGTTTGGAAAAAGTATGTTCTGACTGTAAATGCATGAAGATCTCGACTCTCTAGCTTCCGCCCAACGACAGATATTTCGCTTACAGCTAAAATTTAGCTTTAATTACACATTTCATGATCGTTAAATTCACATCGACAATTGCTACAACCAGGGCAGTTATTTACAGTCTACCGCAGGCACTGGAAAATGATGAAAAAAAAACCACAGATTCAAAACTACGGTGTTTGAAATGTAAAACTTTTACCGCGGAGGAGAGAGAGGTTTTGCGACTATGAAGGAACCATTCTTCACCGGGTGGAGGACGCATTCAGACCACTGAAGCCACAGTGTCCCCTTGGGTAGGACACTGTCCTTATCTATACCCCTGTGGTGTCCCCTGAGGGAGGACACTCCTTATCTGTACCCCTGTGGTGTCCCCGAGGGAGGACACTGTCCTTATCTGTACCCCTGTGAAATCTTTCTCCATAAGCAGTCCGGCTCTTACTCTTCATCTAGGCTAGGTTTCAAAACTAAGCAACGCTTCATACAAATGAACAAATGGTCTATAGTTAGGGTCACTCTCCCAAGATCCACTTGCTCCAAGACACCAAAGTGATACACAAGTTTCAGGCACTGACCTAATAAAGGACAGTAATCCATATCTCCCACAATGTGCAGGGAACCCGGGGAGCTCCATGGAACCAGGGTGTTACGTCCATACAGTTTCCGAGACAGCTGGTATATATCGCTCCCTTTCGCCACCAAGGGGTAAGTCCTGTTCTCCACGTCTGAAATGAGTAAGATTATTTCACATTTCCTCCGGTGTGTGTCGAAGGGAGTCTCTCAAGAAATGTGGTCAATATGAAAGTTAACCTTCACACATATTTGGTGCTACTCTCAATACCACTAAGTCTCTTAGTAATCTTCCTCAACCTCACTAGAAGTTTAATACTCCCTCGTATATGCTGTTTAAACTAGTGCGATTTACTTTTCCAATGTCTTAAGAATATTTCAATCTATGCTTTCGTCTCGCGGTTATCCGACAACAGCCAAATGTTTTATCTTTCCATAGACTAAGGAAGCCACACACGGATGAACCACATGGGTCGGCCTAGTTCACTTTGAATTATAACAAAGAACTCGCACGTACCTATGCATGTGTGATGATCAGAGGAGAGTATCATGGTACCGGTGGGGCAAACGCAGACGTAGCCATAGGAAGATTTCGGCGAAAGAAGACACAGATGACTACAGCTGGCGAGTTTACACGGATTTGGACCCTGTCGATCAAAAGATATTACTCACACACACCCCTGCTACCATACTGCTACTCTCCTAGATATTACTCTACTTTGATCTTCAGTTAAGCTCGATATGAAGCGACAAAGGTATATATATATTAGTGAACACCAGAAGCAATGTTGCATGACGATGCTAAATGTATTTCGTAATATTGGAGCTTATCAACTAATGTTTTGCAGAGCTTTTCTCCCTTAAGCTTTTTTTCATATATACGGGAAATGAAATGATTAAATTCTTCGCTATGTACGACTGCAAACCAATTGGAATACGTAACAGTAAAGAGAGAATTGAGTCAAGAATCGACACCTGTAGAGCTCTAGCGAGTAATACGAAATAATCATAAAAAATTACGAAGCTGCCTGTCTGTCCAACAGATTCCAGACCTTAAGAAAGTATCAGCGTCTTTACCCAAAGATGCAACATGATTTTATACAGAACTCTCTCGACTGCCCACCAGATCACCTTATGATCTCGCTAACTCCACCCTAGCCACCCTGACACCACCCACTCACCCTACATATCTGTGCATCCTCATTTCACTCACCTACGGTTACTCCTGCATAACTCCACCCACACCCTACGGTCTCAAATACTGTACTAAAGTGACAGTCACAGAATGCCAAGTGGACGCTACCTGGTTGTACATTGAAGGATGGTATAGACTCAGACCATAATACTGATGATGAGTGCTGCCCTTAAGAAGAGTATCAACGTGCCTGCCTTCCCTCTTGATACAGGACTCGATTCTCTCTTGGTTCCAGTCAGTCCAGTAGATATGCTCCTCCCACACTGTCAAGGCGAAAGGGTGGCTGACGATGGCTTCAGCCAAGTGCTGGAAGGGGACAATGACCACAAATCTTACAGAAAAACGAAGGATATGTACAAACATAGTTAACCAAGCCCCTTCTTCACATCCTCCTATCTCGATGGAATATATCTTAATAGTATATATAAATATATCAATTCCCTAAAGGAAAATATAGTGACGTAATGATCAGGCCACTTTGTGGAGGGGGAAGCGTTCACATATATCCTAGCCTCACCTTACGGTCAGATCCATCTGTCTTCATGCTGTAAGCGCTGTCCTTGTACGCGTCCATCCAGTACAGTCTCTCGGCCGGCTGGTCCAGTGCCAAGGCATTAGGCCACAGCAGACCTTCCGAAACTAAAACTCGGCGACCTGATCCATCCATTCCAGCCCGCTCGATCACAGAGGCCTGTACATCAGTCCAGTACATGTACCTAAAGCATGAAGGTGAGGATTGTAATACAAAATGTTCAGCGTTTTCTTTACTAGAAGAGTTATGATTATTGAGGTAAATAAGTACATTTATATCGCTGCTAGACAAACCTCATAATGATCAATGTTTAACTTGAGGTCCAGCAGCTTATTCCAGACATGACATTACGTGCGATTTTTAAGCAAGGTTGCAAAGGAACTTCTAAAATCCTTCCTTTTAAGAGGGTCCGGCGGCTGTAATGGGATCGCCTTTCATATTCCAACACATTTCTACGTCCCCCGTATTACATGGTGTATATTGTACTTTTTCCTCCCGGTTGATAGGCAGGATGGACTCGAGTGGTTAGGAAGACACTTGCTTTATTATCTTGTCTCGTGTTATGAAGATTCGTACTCAAAGAATATCGTTACTATCTTCCAACATAACCCTGCCATAGATCATAAAGTTCTACGATATCTAAAGCCTATTCCCCACGTGTTTCCATGTACCTCGAGTTTCAACCACGATAGCTTTTCTCCAAGAGCTTGTCAGACGCAATAATGTCATCTGCAAGACTAACTTAGGGGAAAGTGTTCGGAAAAAAGATTTGATAAAGTATTTCGTCTTCCTGACTAAGCTAACACGTTCTCACACTCTCGGGGCCGCAATGACTTGTTTAGTACGAAGATGAACGGCCTCGTTGGTTGACGTACTCAGTTCAAATGAAGCCACCAGCTCCAGGGATTTGCAGCATCAATGTAGGACGTCTCACGTATACCCTGGGTCTTCGTTTTGTGTCAAATGTAATTAACATTTCGAGTCACTACTGGGAGCTGCTCTTCCTCAAAAACACTGCACTAACCTCACCATGAGGTAACCTGATGTTTTCAGCCATTTGCTTAGTATACAGACCTCTGTAGAACGAGGAACATTTTCTATATGAAATTGCTTTTAACTAAAAGTTATATGAATTCTGGAATAGTATCACTATTAAAACTTATTTTTTTTTTGAAGAGCAATCTTATATAAAGAGGACCGATACTACAGTCACTACTAATACGAAGTGCAAAATTCACAGTACCCTTAAATAGTCTTCGCCTTCAAGCGACTCTAAGTTCCACTCATAAGGTGCGGTGAAGTACCCTCCGACACACTAGTGCGTCCTCACCTCCTCCCAAGCCCATTATCCCTAAACTCTTTGAAGCTGCTGGACTAGAACCCTCCCCGGAACTCTTAGGTAACCTACCTGTGCCGAATATCCAGCTGGATGGCCCTGGGGTGAGGCGTGTTCGAGATGAGGATATGGCAGTCCACGCCATCCAAAAGACACACCAGGATTTGCTGGTGATCGGAGTTCGTGAGGTACAAGTTCCTGCCTATCCAGTCCACGGCCAAGCCATCGGCCAGACCCACACCTGCACGACCCAGACACATTAGAATGAAAAATTGGTGTATCTGTTACATCAAAATGTTTCTCTTCGTTTCCCAAGTTTACACAGATTATATATTGCCATTTATGCATTTAGTAATGTCTTTACCTTTCAGACGCTCTCGTCCTCGTCTCCACACACAAAGGTAGGAAGAAAAAAAAAGGGAAGGGGTTGGTTACAAATGTTACTTTACAGAAAATAGACAGAGGCCATTAGTGATCACCTGGAACCCGATTCCCGTGTTTACAAGGAGCGCATCCTGGTAAAAATTACTACAGTCAAACTTTTTTTTTCTTATACCAATTTGTTTTCTCCGCCTTAGAAACTCGGCGTCAGGAACACATGAACAATAGCCTCATACATACAAATCTACTCATATATAATGTCCTTAAGCCATATCCTACCATCCACATCCAAAGACATTAAGACCATTCCACATGACTCAGAGCCCAATGAAAGTGCAGCAAGTCTACCCCATATAGCACGTCGATCCAATCTATCATATCTCAAGCACGCCTCTCACCTTCCTCTATGTTCTGGCTAGGATATTCCAACACTTCATTCACTCCATCCTACCCTCTATCCTCGCTTCATTTGATCTTAAAAAAAAGCTCCAAAACACGCTACGCGACCTTCATCCTCTACGTTAGTATTCCAAGCCACCTCCTGGTGCGGGGGGCTGAACTGGTTAATTCACAAGACAACCTCACCTTGTTGGATGATGAAGGAGGGAAGAACGGTCTGCTCTAGCGAAGATCTGTAGATACCAGCTTGGGTACTCCAGTACACCATGTGCTCCATCGGGTCGTACGCCACACCCACAAACTGCAAGGTCAGGAAGGTCACGAACTCAACTCTATTGTGGCCTACGACAAGCGACTTTATAAATATGAAATGCGTTGGGTACAGACTGTCTACACTTGTCTCCCTCCGACAACATGAGCAGGTGAGTTAGAATTAAAAGTTACAGCAATATCATTAGTGGAAATTAAGAGAAGAATTGCATGGATTTCATGACTATATTACTGGCTCAGGCAACCTTCAGATACAAGCAAGTATCAGGAAATGATTAAAAAGGTTGACGAAATTCGTAGTCATTGAAGCGAGTTTGGTCGAGCATGTCTGTGGCCACGGCTGGGTGTTGTATGGATCATTATATATGGGTTGGATCCGACTGACGGTCTGCATGAAACTACCAAAAACAGCGTAGCCGTCATGCCGCCTAGAACACATTCAGGCAGTGTAGTGAAGTGCATCTGATGATCTTACCTAGACGAAAGCAGATCTACGATCATAAACGACACAACTTTCAAAAACTGACAGCGTTTCAACTGTTGTAGCGAAGCAAAGTTAACGAGTGTACAAATATGAGTGTGTGACTGTGATTGTGAGAATATTGTTCTTAAGCCAAGAACAACAGGTGGTGCAAAGAGCTTACGTAAACGTGTGAAAAAAGTCTAATAAGATTCGCATATGATTGAGAGGATGTTCCAATTTGTGTTTTGTTTTCCTAGGATGCCTTAGGATTGCAAGACCTAATGCACGCATGTTGCACCCTCACCCTGGGCGCAGGTCAGCCACAACCAAGATCAGTGGGTTTCAATCAACGAACCTCTGAAGTATACGTCAATATAATGATGTGTGGACGAAAGCCCATCATGATGTTCCAGCCATGAAGGACAAACAGCAGGTGATGTATATCCATAGCTGTATTATGATACAACAAAAATGTAGATCACTAAAGGTCGATATTCAGTCGATACAATGGTGAGGACAAGATGTAGTGTTCACAGTCTGCACTAAATATATGCCAGGTACCTGATCTGTCGACCAGCCCCTATAGGGGAGGATGAACAGCTGGGGGTGACTAGCCCCATAGGATGAACAGTTGGGAGTGAATGGACAGACTGGCGCGATCAGGATTCGAACCGAGATTTTGACCCCAAACGTCCCGTTAATTTACTACCAATGTCATTAACGCTACCCAGTTCCACGACGGAGGTCCACGAAACATTGTAAGGAGGGAGACTCGGTACTATCAGATACTACAGATATTGCCACACCTGTGCTACAAAATGAAGCGTCTCTTACCGTATCGTTGGCTTCGTAGACTTTTTTGTAGTAATGTCTGTTGAGTTCCAAGAGTCGTATCCCGTGGTTCTGAGCCACCAGCAGAAACGCGCTGTTTTTATCTGAAAGTTACATAAAGAGTTGAAAGATTTTGATTAGAATCCGAACATATGGACATGTCACATTTATAGGATCCAAACACATGAAGGAACCAAACTCGCTGACACACATGTTCTCTTCCGTCACTGTGCCCTTCTTCCCAGCCTGCTGCAGACGGGTTACGACTCGGGTCAAATCTTAGCAATTCACTAATGAGGTTAAACCATGAAAACTTAACTAATTTACGGCTTTATGGGCCAAGATGGGATGACTTGCCATGACCACCTCTCTCGAACCATTCATTACCATACTCTTACTATGGAACTCTCTTTTCCCTTTTTATTTTCTAGCGTAATATATCAAGAACTTTCGACTTATCCAATGACAAATCTTCCGGACCCACGGTCCACACATTACCACTAGCCTCACCGCTCCTCATCCAGCAGATGGAGGGAGCTGGACCGAGGGTAGGTAAACACCTCAACTCCCCCCTCCCCCTCTTCTCGCCACACAAGAACAGGAACCCATCCCTAACGACTCCGTCTTCTACCGCCGTCGCCTGACGAGTCTATAATCAGTCGGGAACAAACATCTGGTGGTTATGCACCTTTACTTTTGCAGGTTATGTTGTCCGACTGCAGAACGTAGTCTGGGTGACAGCGGCATCTGAAGGAACCTGGGACGTTCGAGCAGAAGTGGTCACACGCCAGCACACTGGCCTCACACTCGTTCACTTCTGCCCAACGTCAGGAGGTCGAGGATTAGTATACGTTTTTTGACATTTTAAAGAGAAAAAAAAATTAACCTCTGGGCGGACTGATATGAATGTACAAAAGAAAATATTAACAAAAAATAGGGATTTCGTAGCCAAATTTGTAAATTATCTATTCACGATAGTCGATTGGAATCTTGATAAAAAAAAAAATGAATTCCATGGGATATAGTACATGCAAGTCATTAAATGCATAAAACTTGATTGAAATTTCAGGTTAAAACTTTTCTCAAAGCACCAGTTCCTGTAGACAGCTCTTGCTGGAGGAGTTTAAGGTTTGCCAACCCCCGTCTTCCTCACCTGGCAAGACAATACTCGCCTTCACAAGTCGGTCAACACTCCTCCTCCCTCACCCGGCAGCACACGACTAACCTTCACAGGTCGGTCAACACTCCTCCTCCTCCTCCTCCTCCTTCACCTGGCAGCACACTACTCACCTTCACAGGTCGGTCAACACTCCTCCTCCTCCTCCACCTGGCAGAACACGACTCACCCTCACAGGTCGGTCAACACTCCTCCTCCTCCTCCTCCCTCACCTGGCAGCAGACGACTCACCCTCACAGTTCGTGTTGTCCTGGCTGAGAGAGTAGCCTTCTTGACACGTGCAGTGGGGTCCTCGGGGAGTCATGAAACACTCTTGCGAACAATGGTTCTCCGGGCACGTAGTGTCTGGGGCAAAAGTTTTAAAAAAGTGTGGTTGGCTTTACAGAAATCATGCCAGCCCCCAGGCAACAGTCTGCAATAATGTGTTCAGTAGGGGGAAAAAAAATATATACGACATGAAACTGTAGTTAAGAGTTCACTGCTTATATTAATCTCGTTAATGAATTGTCCTCAAGACGTTCTGTTCTCTGTGTCGGCCCCCTGAGCATTGTGGCGTTACGACCCTCGAGTATGATGGTAAGCTTACTGGATCTGGTGGTGGCATGGCTCACACTTAGAGAGTCAGACTGAAGGTCACGACATTATACCCAAGGGTCGTATCGCTACCCTCAATAGGTCATGATCTCAAAATTAGTATAAAGGCTGTCAAAATATGAAGTATAGGTGTGCCAATAACCTAAATTATTTCAAGCGCCCTTCCCAAATACCCTTCCCTCCTCCCGCCATGTAATTACCAAACATTCCAGATACTCGTGTCTGGAACCTCTACATCTGGCAGACGTGTTTGGAAAATCTTTTAACTTGCAGACGTGCTGAAACTATGCACGTTCACGGTCCCCGACCTCCCCGATAGGCCACCTCTCTATTCCCCAGGTATAGCTTTCACCATATCGTCACTCCTCATCCCTCACATTTCCTCGCTTTCTTCATTCCATTCCCTACCTTTCTTCCCCCCCCCCCCCCCATCATCCATCCCATTTTCTTAAATTCAACACTCGCTCATCTCATTCAACCTCTTCCTTTTCATTCCTTCCATCCAACCACCCCTCGTACCCCCTACCCTTCTCAACATTTCCAGCCATCCTCCCCACCCACACATAACCTTCCCCCTCCTAGGTCCTCTGCCGGCGAGTGTGTCTCTCGGCCTTGACACTCACTGCAGCGCCCTCCTTCATCGCTCCCGTCCTCGCAATCGTTTCGGCCGTCACACAGTTTTTCATGAGGGACGCAGCTGCTGTGGGGCGACTTGCACTGGAAGTGTCCACGAGTCGACTTGCACTGCGTCTCGTCTGAAAAAAAAAAAAAAAATGAACACGAAATCATCTAGTAGCGTTATTCGAGTTATCAAGAGAGTTCAGTAGCGTTACTCGAGTTATCAAGAGAGTTCAAGGGTTCTAGGGTGTTATATTCTTATGCATTATGATGTTTAGTTAGGAGTAGAGGTCAAAAGACAGTAATTGTTGTGAAGAGTAACGTATGGTATGAATGTCCTTCACCACAGACTAGTCACTGGTGTACGTCAGGCT
This sequence comes from Panulirus laevicauda, assembly GCA_032273605.1. Lineage (NCBI taxonomy): Eukaryota > Metazoa > Arthropoda > Malacostraca > Decapoda > Palinuridae > Panulirus > Panulirus laevicauda. Next base: position 2,375 of record JAUTXX010274582.1, on the reverse strand, counting down.
GCAGTGAATGAGGGTATTAGACCAGAACTGGGAAGATCAACAATACATCCCACTGTGCCCACGGTGGACTTGTGCTGTTCATTGCCTTCCCGTCAACGCCACAGGTGACTTAATCTCGTTATGCATAAAGGATAACCATTTCAGTCATTCACACCGTCTGCTTATACCAGCCCGAGAATAATTGATGGATGAATTCACTTCACGTCAACATCAAGGGTTGTTAGCGACGGATAATCAAATGATTGAAAACAAAAATATTGAAATACAATATTCTATAAACTACGTGTACTTGTAGCTTTGTTCTAAAAATTAAAACAATACAGCTTACAGCTCTAAAGTAATGAAATACTTTTGATTCTAAACAAAAGTTCAGCAGTTTATATCGTACAAGACATCAGTGTCCTCCTGGAAACAAAATTAAAAAGAGGTCACACTCCTCTTCTTCCAGTACATCCTCAAGTGTCAAGAGAGGAGGTGGATACAACAGATGCAGAGAAAGCCTAGCATCTCCTACTGTCAGTCACCGATCTCGTGTGGTGGCAGCAGCCACATTTTACAGCGTTTTCTCGACAGTTGTTGCCTTCACTTTGGTGTCTGGAGACAAGAGACGCGCACACGTTAGTCAGGCGTCAAATATTAGACCCAGAAACTTTATTTACCTCCTTGAGCAGCAGTGGGTGGGGTTCACTACCCAAAAGAAAAAATCAGGGTTGGCTGAAGAGCCACCATATATCATGCAAGTGCATAACACCAACAAAAGGTTAATCCGTAATGCCCTTTTTCTCGTAGGCACCGTTCCAAACAGCATCACTTCACTTCGCACTAAACACGACTACTTAGGCTACCCACAACAAGAAAAATCGAAATTATGATACCCACTAATCCATTGCACCGAACCTCAACCTAACCTTCAAATTGTATATACCTTAACCCACTAAAAAATGTCAACTAGATCCAACAAACAGGAGGGAACGAGATCTCTCCCTTGTCTCTCTAACCCACCAAATTCAACCTCAAGAGCGAGAGATCTCTCGCCCCCTAGTCTCTTTTACCCACCACAATCAGCCTCGTCGTCACCGTTGACACAATCACGTTTGCCGTCGCAGATGAAGTTGTTCGAGATGCAGTTACCTTTGTCACGACACAGGTACTGGTGAGGTTGACACTTCGGTACCTGAGGGATGAAGAAGGAAAGTCACTTGAGCGAAGATGATTCGTCGATTAAGATTTTCTCTTTTTGGATACAGGATCTGGCGAAAGTGGAAACTACAACAGACGAAGTGATAGCGGACAGTCGACATTGCCGAGGCAAAATCTACTTCGACCGTTGTTACTGAGGCAGATACATCTTACTCCTGAGGGAGGAGCATTGGACACAGATACATAAACATACTGCTTGCTCCTAAGGGATGGAGAAGAGTGATCACCCAAGTGCAGGTAATATAATCTAACGTAGTTATTAGTGTATTATGAACTGCGGCGACCTCTCCTATCTAACAACATTCAGTTTTAAAGTATTCCTGACTTTAAACACAAAAAGCTTTTGAAAATATTTCGTGTTATAGTGGTAAAGTTGCGAAATTTAAAGTTTATAAAATGTAAAAGCTGTCAGCTAGAAATTCTGTAGCGTTCATATTTTTTTAAAACCGAAAACTTTCAAGTTCTGAAAGCATTACTGAGGGGAAAAGATAAAATCCTTAAGGCAGTAATTGCATCTCATCCCTCATCCCAGCTGAATCCATTTACTTTTCACAGCAGATGAAGTTGAAAACGTCTTTAATTCGTTGGCAGATGTGTATCCTCGTCATGCGATAGGTACTCCATAACAAAGTCTCATTCATCGAACTATTATTACCATTCCGGTTACTGAAATAAATTCTATAGTTTCTCGCGTCTCTCCATATCCTTTTTTACACATCCCAAGCCACTTCGGGTAGCTGCAGTACCTAAACGAGCAAAGATGATCTTAACTAGTGATTTTTTTCCGGCTTTGTTTTATAGCCTATCACGCTATAGTAACAATGTTAAAACTACAATAATATCACTACTTTCTCTGAATTTAAACAGTCGCATCTTTCCTTCGATTCCATCACCTACACCTACTTTAAACCCGGTTTTTTCGCGCCTCTTCCCTTCCATTGATACAAAAACCATAAAAACAATCACAAAGTGCTCCTATTCACTTTCGAAGACGCCTCTCAATATCAAAGAAAAAAAATAGACCAATTAGTTCTCCCCTTACCGTGCAGTTGGCTTCATCGGATCCTTCATCGCAGTCCGGTCTCCCGTCACAAACCCACAAACTCGGTATACACGTACTGTCTTCTTTGCAGTAGAACTGATGGCTGTAGAGACACTTGGTGGCTGCTCCACCC
>JAUTXX010274471.1:0-14129 GCA_032273605.1 Panulirus laevicauda | reverse complement strand
GGTTCCCCTTCTAAAGCCAATGTATTTCTGTAACCATTCAATAAGTCTACCAATTTAGAAGTATCTGAACTCTACATATAGAAATATAAGTAGTTAATCCCAAAGGTTCCCCTTCTAAAGCCAATGTATTTCTGTAACCATTCAATAAGTCTACCAATTTAGAAGTATCTGAACTCTACATTCATTTCATCTTGAGTTATACGGCATTGGGACTGTTCTCTCAAGATATCCGAAGTAGAACCAACTATATTGTCTCTAAGGACCATTCCAAATTCTCTGACCGGTGCTTGGAATATGGAAAAGTCGATTAGGTACATTACCCTGGACAAGAGAAGGTTCTGTGTCAGTCTACTGGCCAGGTAGAAGGACAAAGCCCCATCACTCATCTCATGGAGTGTTGGTTCTACAGAGATTCCCTTTAAACTAACTAAATTACATTCTAAATCACAACACAAGAGATTTCCCATCTGCAGGTCTGCTACTTTGATTTCCACTTTCATAAGACTATGGATACTTAGTGTTATGTCATGAGTAAGAACCCCTTCAGTGTCTCAGGATGATGAAAAATCTATCTGTCTCGAGTCCATAAATACATATAAATCGGCGAGGGAAATTTGCTAAAGCACAAATAACCTTGATGTATCCATTTTTCACGGGCTGCAGAAGGGGGAAATAAAGAAAGGTATTTCTGGCAAGTAAAGTGTTGATAATTTAAGATATGGGTTAGTACTGGTAGCTTATGTTCCTGAACAACTACTGTCCATTCACCTGGCTTATATTCCACCTTATATTCTCATTAAGTAGCAACAAACATTAGTACTCAAAATTTAACCTGATCAATAAAGTCACAATAAGTCTTATAGTTCTAACTAAGACTTGAAATGCTAATAATACTTTTCCTAATAACTTCAACAGCTGTCTGGTCACTCCAGTTACACCACAAGTACCCATGTCACAGTCTTGTACTTATCCCTCTGGCAGTCTTTTAATGCAATCTAATCTAATCAACTTGGTTTCGGCTCCAGTGTCTATAAAAACCTTTACTTTTAGCCCAGTAAGTCTGGCTAAAATCAATGACCCTGCAATCCCATTAACAACTCAGCTCTGACACTCATAATCTACACAATGATAATCAATGAGCTATTAATCCCATTAACAAAGCAGCTCTGACACTCATAATCTACACAATGATATTCTATAACTGTATAAGGGTTGACTTAATTTTCTGAACTAAAAGAACTCAGCTGTCTGTTGTCAGTTGGTCATGAGTTCAGTAATGAGTCAGTTGAGCTTGAGGCTGGCTGAAAACTTCCCCGAGAATCAGGCTGGGTTGATGATGTCTCCCATATGTTAGTAAACCTCAATGGATTAGAGCATGCTTGAAACTGTCTGAAATCTGTAGTGTTATGGGCAGTAGTCTTATGATAGAAACAATATTTCTGGGAAGATTGTGCCAATAAGCTTGGACAAGCAAATCTGTAATGCCCTGTCTGCTTGCAGTAGTAGCACTGTGGTGGTGTAGGCCTATGATTAATGGCTGACACATATGCATGTGTGAATATGAGAAGCTGTTGGCTATCCTGTGCAATTTTGAGAGTATGGGTATTGTGAAGGACCAGTCAGAACCCTTATTTGTTTCTCTGGGGTCATATATCCTCCCTACCTACATACAAAAAATGACAATTCTTATACTCTAGTATCTACTTCAATCTTCTATTCTTCTCACTCACAATAATTCTGCATCTAGCCACTGGCAGGGTGCCATTAATCAACAAGGCTCAAGTGTGAAGCCTAGACATTGATCTTGATGTTATTGCCTTGCCACTGTCCATCACATACCTCTAAACATCTATTCTAATCTCTGTCCCAAGTTGGTAGTTTTGTTAAAATAAACACTATCATCCTTCTCATCAATAATATCTAACTCAAACATTTCTATAATCATTGCCAACATCTCATCCATCTTCTCAAGCTTCAAAATTGTTTAAATCATTCCCATTTAATTACATCTAAGTGTTCTAGAATTTAGGAAAATTCCTTGGCTCTTCCATACTTATAGTCTATCAGTCTTAAAGCTTCCTTAATCAAATTATTATCAAACTGTGTCCTACCCTCATCAGTGGATAAGTTTTCTGCATTTTGTAAACCACAACTCTATATCCTCTTAATCTCCCTTAAACTGACTATAGATCGTATCTTTAAGCACTAACTTATGGATTACAGAAGATGCTTCTGAAATGCCATGTTTTTCACCCTTGATCTAAATTTCATAAATCCTTAAAATAGTACAATATCACACAACATTACTGTTACAAAAAGTTTTCTTATATAGTGAAATGGGATGCAGGAGCAGATGTCATTAGGAGCAAAGCAGCATTGATGACATTGTCAGGAGTAAAGTGGCATTGTCTGTAACCTTGCTGAGGAAGTCTGGGCACCATCCAGTGACATAGTGATGAACAAAACATGATAAGGGCCGGTGTACTCCTCATGTTACGTGGTCTCGGTGTGATTCAGATAGCTGCTCACGCTATGTTGTCTGAGTAAGATTCAGGTTGCTGCTTGAAGTTTACAACTTGACTTCACACCTGCCAGGTGATGACCGTAGAGAGCAGGTTGTTGGTACATCCCTTCTTCAGAACAGGAGCCACAGCAAACACAAGCATTCCACAAAGATCCATCCAGAATCTTGGAAATTCTTGATTCAATACTGGATTTGCTCAATCCTGTTGCTGCTACTATAAATCTAATTGCTTGTAGTCATGGAAAAAGGATATAATGGAAATCTTCCTTTATCAAAAATAAATTGTATTTCAACTAAGTGGAGTACAGAAGACTTCTTCTGTCCCCAGTAAAATGGAGGCAGAACATCAGCCCCGGGTGGAGACCAGATCGAGACTTTCTGATAGACAGCCCAGTGACACCCTGCGGTTGGGTTTTTAAGAGGGGTTGATGTCGAGAGCACAAGGTGCTGTCTGTGACTTGTTATGGTAAGTCAGCAAATTAGGGGTGAGCAAGATTTGAAAAATTAGCTTATCTCATAAGTCAAGAGGCCGTGTGGCAGCTGGAATGCTCTACACCTGTTCTGTTTACTAAATCAGAAAGTTTGGTGATAAATGAAAAATGAAACACATACTCTTCATGAACAGTGTAGAGAGAGCATAACCTTCATGAAGAATAGTGAATAACATTCAGGTGGGTCTCCACAGTTAGGCTTCATCCTTCCTACAGCATAACAGAAGTCATCAAAAATGCCGACTCTCGCAGTTCCCTGTTCTCGATACTACCTTGTTAACACGGGAAATAGCGAATATGTTGAAAAAAAAAAACCTATGATATAGTGGCTTCTCTGCTCCTGAACATCCCTGATATTACACAAATGCCATTGAGTAACCTTTCCAAACTAACAATAAAGAGAACAAAAGTTTTGCAAGGTGAGTTTTTTAAAAGAGGCTAAAAAAATATGGTTATAAAATAATTCAAATCAATATTTTCGGCATTTATACAGATCTCAAACAATGATTCAACTCAATGTGCAAAACGAAAAATAAAGATGTATTTTCATTAGTATGGAAGTCGATGTTTCACTTTAATAAAGTAGGAATGGGTTGAGGATGTGAATGATGTTATGGAAGCTTATGTGCCTGATTCATCCCAATAAGCTAGGGCTGGGATTATGATAATAGACATATAAACAAACAATCTCTCTATTGGCTATCAAAGGAATAGTTTGGTTGTCACTGGGATTTCATCTAAAAAATTTCCCAACAAACTTCAAAAGGTACGATAGAAATATGAAAGTTATGAATTAAACTGAAAGGAACAGATAAAGTTTACCATACTTACCTAACTGTAATGCAAACCAAATGAACTAGCATTCCATTGTAAATGATTACCTATGAGCATTTAACTGAAACTTCTGTATCTGAAAATCCCTTTTTTTTTTCATACTATTCGCCATTTCCCGCGACAGCGAGGTAGCGTTAAGAACAGAGGACTGGGCCTTTGAGTGAATATCCTCACCTGGCCCCCTTCTCTGTTCCCTCTTTTGGGGAAAAAAGAACCCAAAAAACGAGAGGGGAGGATTTCCAGCCCCCCGCTCCCTTCCCTTTTAGTCCCCTTCTACGACACGCAGGGAATACGTGGGAAGTATTCCTTCTCCCCTAATCTGAAAATCCTAAAAATAAAAAAATAAAAAATTAAAGATCTGAAGAAGCTTGATTTTGTTAGCCAAGATGAAGTACTCCTACTACTTATGTGAGATTTTTCAGGTTAACTGAAGTGAATGATCTTTGCTCTCTAAGCAGGAAAAGGATGGCAGTGCCTTAATAGAGAAGATGTAGCAATTATTAGCCAAAGCATATCCGTAATTTCAATTTGGACATTAAAACTGACAACACAAAAGACTGAGAAAAAGGTACATATACAGATTTCCAGCAACACTACTCTTGAAAAGGAATAAACTATTGAATCTGGAAAAGACGCACATATCTAGGAGCCTCAGAACCTTCTCTGGTAAAAAATGGGTCTCTTGTATTTAGTAAGGATTCCTGCATTACCCATTCTGAAAAAAAATATGTTATGCCAACTTAAGACATAAATCTGCTTTAACATTAAACACAAATCATATTCCCAGCTTTCTTCCCATTACACTAGGAAAAAAACGTTATGAATTACCTAATGTGGCTGAAAATACATGAACTCAAAAGATGCAAGAGTCAGGGTTGAAGGACTGTCGGGTCAGTCTGGAAGTGACAATCAAGGAAAAAAAAGCCACGCATGATATCTTAAATGGATGCAAAATATTTGCAGCCAAGGGTCTGTGCAAGGATTTTCACTTTCCTGTACAATCACTGGTTTAGTAAATGGTCATAAATGTAGAATTTTTCAGACTGGTGTAAATACTGTAAACAGTTTATGAGAAAAATGCTTCACCTGCACTACTTAAACTTTTTAAAATGAAAACAGGTACACATGTATAATGAAGGAGTGTGATGCATGTTATCTTTCTGCATTGAATATTAATGTAATGAAAAAAACCATTGATAATGAAACTGCTTGAAAGCAATTTTTTCCATTAAAGAATTTCTAGGATGGTTATAAAATTTTTACCTCTTGCTCACAACATAATATATAATGCAAGAAAACCTATGCAGGCTTGATGAAATATAGCCTGGGATGGGAAGGGGGGTTGGAGTACCTGCTGGTTGCAGTGTAGCTATGGCTTCTGACTGGCCACATTTGTATAAAATTTTCCAAGACTAGCTGAGATTGGCCAACTTGACTTCTCATAGGGTAACCTGTAGCTCATCACCTGAAGAAAGCATAACCAATATATGCAGGTAACTTGGTTTCTAAATAATGTTTGTCTGTGCCTATATCAACAAATCCTACGTGTCTTTGCAGCTACTTGATAAGTAAAAAAAAAAAGTCTGATAATAAGACTTAATTCTCCAGCGTAAGATATCCGTTACTAAACTTATAGCCTGTGTAATTCCATTAAACACCTACTGGACACACTACAAGATAAAAAGTATGTGAAAAGCTATACATCATAGGAGTAAAATATCCAATGCAGATACCATCCCATCAAGTCATTCATGCTTGCTCTGACTCCATCAGAGTTAAACTGTTATCCTCCATCTTAAATCTGACTTACAAAGTGAATAAAGAAAAGGGTTGAAAAGCCAGACTTCGTTTATCAAAACTATTCTCTAATTACCATCGGTCAATTACCTAAATGGTCAGCTTCGAGTGATACTATCTCTCAATGCAAGGGATGAAGCATCCTTAAAATTGGGCAACAAGAAACCTCTCTATCTCCTGGATGCAAAATCTTAATTTGTCCTAAATTACTCAATCAATAAACAAGAGGAACAATAGTCCCAGTAAGAGAAGGACCAAGCCATATAAAAGATGAGATGGAAATCGAGTGAACCGCCCTTGAAGTACTTTTCCATTTTTTGAAATGCTTCAACAACATATGTATGTACTCATCATGGTCAAGCTTTGAGAAGACATGAAGGGGGAAAAAGAGAAAGAAAAAAGGAAAGGAAAATAATATTTGAAAAGCCTTTGAAGAGGAGGAAAACTTACCCATTAGACAACATGCAGTTGTTACGAAAGGCGAGCAAATTGAGTTGCCATGAGTCACACAACAGTTATACGATGAAGTAGCTTGCCCAATGCTATGTGGTCTTGTTAATACTAGAGGGACACAAAAAGCCAGCTTCTAGGAGCATAACAAATATGGATCAGGTTTGCTGGTTAGATGGAAAGAAACAAAGTTAGGTTTGCTTTAGATTCAACTCTATCATGGAGATGCATACAGCTAATAATGGCCCAGATGTGAGAACGATGTTCCGTACATGGACAAAGCAGTAATATGCATTACTAAAATATCAGCTCAGAAGAGAAGAATCCTTTGGAAAAAAATTCATCTGAATAATAAGGGATTTACAACACAGACAAGAAATTATGTGGAACAAAGCAAGTTTACAGTGTTCAGTGGATAAATAAAAGAGCCATCAAAGATGATGGAAAAGTTACAAAAATATATGAAATTAAAAGCCAATGGGCTTTAGAAGCATTAAATGAAAAACTGCTTCTGCCCCAAGAGTAAATCCTATCTAATTCCATGCTTTTAAAGCTGTAATTACAATGACATGAGATGTACAATGAGCTAAAGAAGATGATGCATATCTGAAAGAGGTGAAATGTCAAGCCAAGACATAGGCATGACTGGTTTGGTTTACTTGTTGAAAAAAGATCATCAATAAAATGGGGGAGACGAAACATGACTGAAACCCATACAGAGCACATTATATATGAAAGGAGAGGTTGATCTATCAACAGTTATGGATATGGACTGGTCAAAGAAAAGGCTTGATATAAAGGAAGAAAGAGAAGAAATTCACAAGAGGAAAGTTTAATCAGATCATATCCTTATGCAATACTCATCAAAAGGTTTTGATATGTCAAAAGTTACAACAACTGATTCCACCAAGTTTCTTAAAGAGGATAAGCAGACAAGAGAAAACAAAAATAACTATTAGTATTGTATTTCAACTTGCAAAAACCATACCTGAGATATGATAGCAGACTAAGATTAAACATGCTTTGGAGAATGAGATTTGAGGATACATTCAAACACTTTGTTGACAACATATTTCAAAACAATGACATGTGGTAGCTGGAGAGGTCTGAATATAAAATAGTTTAGGGTATGCTGGACCAACGAATGTTTGAAAATTGATGGCAGCACACTTTTAGCTTTTGGGCAAGGCAAAATATATAAGTGAGCATGGGCATAGTTTCTGAAAAATGCTCCAACAAAAAATGAAAAGGGATGCCACCTTGTTTACATGCTCTTCTTGCAATTATAGAAAGAACTTTTTGGGATATAGAAAAAAGATCATAGGAAGGGATAAAATATTAGTAAGAGATGCACCATGTGATATGTAATAGTAAAATCATGCTTGGCAGAATTAACAAAACGAATGAAAAAAATTCACCACCAAGAGAAACACCTAAAGTAATAACAGTAAAAAATTGGGAAGGAAAAAAGAATAAAGGTGTTGTAGGAGATACTTCTAGCCATAGACCAGAAAAACCTATCAAAGGAATAATATACCTTATGGAATGGTGTATACGAGGGAAGCATACAAGGACAGGGATAAATGGAAGCTCTTTAACCATGGCCACTTCCTTGATGAGAGTTCCCAGAGGGAACGGGCATCAGAGATACAATTAGATAGAATATTTCTACAATAATTCTGGATCGATATGAAAGCTAACAGATCATTAAAGGAATAATAAATCATAGCAGCTCTAATATATAAGCCCCTTGACTGGATGTTCTTAGAACAGGAGTGAGTAAACCATATTACAGGAAGAGATAGATCTAGAAAAAGAGAAGGTACATATTCCATTCCTGCAGCAATAAACTTATAAAAGATGCCTTGCCATCCTATACAAAAAAAAAAAATCATTATCTACAGATGTCATTTGTACCTGATGTTACCTTGCTCAGTAAGGAAAGAACCAACATATATGAAAAACAAAAAAACGAAAATAATGAAAAATGTAATAAAATAATAATAGTATTATCTTTCATACTTACTTGTCATTTCTCGTGTTAGTTAGGTACCACCAGGAATAGGCAGAGAAAAGGCCTCACTTCCTTACATCCATTCTTCAGCTGTCATATTTAATGCACCAAAAAAACATAGCCCCCATCCACAACCTGACCTCACATACCTTTCTATGGTTTTCACACAATACTTCATGTGCCTGGTTCAGTCAACTAACAGCAAGTCAGCCCATATACCAAATTGCTACAATTCACTCTTATCTACTATATGCCTCTCATCCTCCTGCATGCTCAGGCCCTAAGCACTCAAAATCTCTCTCAATTCATCCTTTCATCTCCAGTTTGGTGGTTCCCCCTTTTCCTTGGCCACTTAACACACACATCACCCTTGTCAACCTCTCCACACTCATTCACTCCCTATGTCCAACCATCTCAGCATACAATCTATAGCTCTCTAACCCACACTCCTCTTATTGTGACATCTTCTTTTACCCAATCATTACTTAATCAATCTACACTGCTCACACATCATCCTCAAATATTTCATTTCCAACACGTTCTCCCTCTTCCGTACATTCTAATCTATAGCCCATGCCATATATCCATGCAACATCAATGGGATTACTGCATCTTTAAACATACCCATTTTTTCCCTACCAGATCTTTCCACACTATCCTTAATGCTCACAAAATGTTCACCTCCTCACCCACCCAATAACTTATGTCCACTTCCAAGGTTTCATTTGCTGCCATGTCCACTCCCAAATATCTGAAATACTTCACTTACCCAAGGGCTTGCCTTTCAAACTTACAACCCAGCTAACCAGTCTCTCTTCACTGTTAAACCTTACAGCCTTGTTTTTTACAACATTTACTCTCAATTTTTTCCTTTCACACACTCTCCCAAACTCAGACACCTATTTCTGAATTTTTCACTTGAATCTCCCATCAGTGCCATGCCATCAGCAAACAAATGACTCACTTCCCAAGCCCCCTCAGCTCCTACAGACTGCATACCTGCACCTTCATCCAAGACCCTTGCATTTACCTCCCTTGCCACCCCATCCATAAACACATTAAAAAGCTTCACCTGGAACCAATAACCCTCCTCTCTACATTTGCACAGACACCCTACTCTCTTCATAAAAACCCCTTATTGCTTCTTACATCTTTTCTTCCACACCATATATTCATAACCCCATTCAAAACAAGGCATCTCTAAACACTATCATATGCATTCTCCAGGTCTATAAATGCCACATACAAATCCTTTCATTCCTCATTCTCTTGCTGACAACAGCTACCCAGGATGGTACAATCGTCCTGACTGGGCAGTGTTAAAGTAGTGCCTGGAACCATCTTACACTCTCCATGTCAGGATTGCTGGTCTTACTTTCTGTCTCATCAAAATGGGACTACCAAGCTAATCCTACCATCTTCTTACAAGCACCATACACCTACTCAAACCTTGCTTATCATATGTCACTTTTTTCATAAAAGTACTAGTACTAATTCCATCCACTCAAGCACTTTTAAGTATTATCATGACAAGAGTCCGTCAAATCTATGGCCTCTAGTCCTGGCATCATGGGGTGCTAAGAATCTCTGATTTTCTGCCGGGCTCTGCTACCAATGAGAGGGAGGGCTTGGGCAGTAGTAGTACCGGCACCTCCCACGACCTTTCCCTCTCCGTCAGACCTCCTCTTTTTCTTTCCACTATACCAACATTCGTGGTCTCTCTAGTAACCTATCCTCAGTTGAATGCCATCTGTCAAGTACTTCTCCTAATATCTAACTTCTGTCTGATACAATATTGTCTAATGATGTTCTCTGGTTCCTTTTTCATATCTAACCATAACTTCCACTCACGATTCCAATTCAAAGGTCGTGTTTGTGCTCATTCCATCATCAACACACCTGTTGCACACCTTAAGGACCTTGAGTCTCCAAACCATGATGTTATGGGGCTCAAGGTCTGTCCCCCTACTTCCACACTTTTCCTCTGTTTCACCTATTGCTCTCCTAATTCTACAAATTCTATATCCTTCTTCAACTATTTAAACTCCTGCCATGAGACTGTGCCATCTTCTCACCTGCAATCTAAGATCCTCTACCTTGTGGATTTCAACGTTCACCATAAGGAATGGACAAACTCCTCCCATATGGACAGTGAAGGGATTGAAGCCCTTACATTCTCCATTCTCAATGATTTAGAACAAATTCTCTCTCACCCTACCCATATTCCTGACTGTTGCGAGCATTCTCCCAATATTCTGGATTTGTTTTTCACCTCTAGTCCATCCCACTGTAAATACACCACCTCTCCCCTAACTGGTTCATCTGATCACACTCTCATAAATGTATCAATTCTAATTGCACCTTCCCCTCCAGCAGCCCCTTTTAAGAGTAAATACTGGCACTTCAACGAAGCTGAATGAAATAACTTATGCAACTTCTTTTCCAACTTTCCTTGGGTAAATTACTGTCTCATGTGATGCTTCTGTCTCTGCCAAATGCATAGCAGCAATTATTCTTGTGGGAATGGAAGCATTTATTCCCTCTTCCTCCAAGTCGACCTTTTCATCCAATCCATGGTTCACCATTCCTGTTCTGAGGCCATTCAGGTAAGGGATCAGACATATCGGGCTTGGAAGAACTCTCCTTCCTCTAGCTCCCATTCAGCTTTTACCACTACCCATAATCGATGCAAGCACGTTCCTTTATTCAAAGGAAGTGTGATAACCTTTCCTCGTTATCCACCGATAGGTCTTTCTGGTTTTCAGCTATGTGCATCTCTAACAACTGTCAGTCTACCTTCCCTTCACTTTTTCGCTCTGACGGTACTATAGTTGTCTCTCCCCTAGACAAAGCAACTCTCTTTGGTACCCTTTTCTCCTCTAACTCCACCTAGAATGACTAACATCCCTATTCTTCACTTACCAAGGGTTCATTAATCCTTTTACCACAATCACAGTCCTTATGCATGGCCCTTCCCAACTATGCTAAAATTCGTTCTTCTATGATTCTTCACACAATTACGAGAAGTTACCTCCTAGACTTGTTTACAACCCTTGCATTCAACATACTTCCCTTTTGCACCTATCTACCTCCTTCCAATTTCAATTTTTTTCATCATTAAATATGTACACACATATGTAATGAAAATAATGTTCCAATTCAAACAAAGATTTTGGAGAAAGAAAGTACATAAACAAAGAGGGTTATCAAAGAAGGGTATCCTCTCACACAAACTCCATTAATCGTACTATCAAACACTCCTTGTAAACTCCCCATCTTTCTTTCTCTCCATATGCCTACACCATCTCAAAGAATTGTGTTTCACACACTTTAAAATTCAATCTCTGCCATACTAAATCTTTCATAAAACCCATCAATTCTTTCTTCATTCCATCTAATCATACCACTTGCTTCTATGATATAATTAATTTCCACAGCCTAGATTCTTGACCTTTGTGATTCATCCCAAGTCCATGATTTGGTTGCAATAAATGGGATAAACAAATAAACCACCTTTTTTGGTTTTCCATTCAAAAATATATACCGACCATACTATCTTTTGTTCACAGCTATCTTCTAGATGAGACAGCTTTCTTTTCCAAACTCTCTTCTCACTAGCCAATTTTCTTAAATCTTCATTCAAACATGAGTCATAATTCATACTCATACTTACACATGCACAAGACTGCCAAGCTCTTATTAGAAACATACCAATCATGCTGGTCTCCACGTACATACCTACAACATACATATTTGTGGTAATCATTGTGTTCAAAAGCATAACTGCAGTACTGCTGCACATTTTTCAAAAATCTTGTTATGTGGGATCCCGTATTTGCATATAACTACTTACAATCTATGCAATCTATCCGTTCAAGTAACCTACGACATTAAGATTCAAGCTTGGATCAACTTTCTCAACTATTCTTTCAAGTTTTCCCCGAAACAAATCCATAGCATCCTCTTGTCTAATACAGCACAGCACATACATGCAATCATTGTGTCATTTCAAATTCAAAAACAGGTTTCATTTCCTTGAACTGAGCAAGATTTATGATAGCTCACGCCCAAATAAAACATGGGCTATCAGAATTCTTTAAATGATAATCTTCTATTATAAGTATTAGGAATAAAACATATTAGGAAGGATGATTACATTATACAATGTTTATGCCATATGTAATAGCAAACCTTACCAGTAACTTTGCCGGATTTTTCAACTACGTAGCTGTCTATGATCCTTTCTTGTGGAAGGAACCAATGAACGAATTCTTCTTTACTAAACACAGGTGCTAAATCAAATTTATTTAGATACTCTTCTAAAAGCTTATGACACTCATCTACATCCTCCATTTTTAGTCTTCGGAATCCTGCAGTTGCTGTTTCAGTTGGTAGCCGATACAATTTGAGTGTTCGCTGCATAGTCATGTTCTTGCCAAGATGAGAAAATTTAACTTCTATTAGTTTCTTTGGATTGAGAGAACGATGCCAATAACGACATGATGCCACAGGTTTGGGTAACAACACACCAGCAGTGTATACAGCCTGAAGGGAAAGACATTTGTTTGATCAGATTTAATACATTGGAGATTAATAAAATTAATAGAAACATATTTACATATGGAACAACTTGATTTTGAAAAAAATACTTGTATCTACACATACATAATATCTGTAAAGACATGCATTCTTAAATAAGAAAGCTCTGGGCACACAATGAAATGGACAGCCACATTAGTATTAATCACAACCCCAGCACCTTAAATTACTGGCTGTTAGAATCCAATCAAACAATAGCTGGGCTTCCAAAGATATACAAGGAGTTAACACATACCCTGTATGTGACAAGCCATGCTCCACTCACAAAATCACCAATTCACTACAGGCATCCCCTGTTCATAAACGATTTATAAGTTTGCAAGGCTCAATCTCATTCCATTGTTGAACAGGTTAATGAAAGAGTCTCATAAACCATTTCCAGCACATTGACAGATGGCTGGGTCTGCTAGTTGTTCAAACACCATCTCAGTCTGTATTTAAACTCAGTCAGAACTGTGCATAATTGATCTTCCTTTCTAAACTCAGTCATAACAACTGTGCATAACTTATCTTCCTTAACCCTTTTCCTGTGACACATGGCTTTCCTATACCATTCCTAATGTGGTTAGTGGAAATGGAAAACAAAGATCAAATTTTGTCAAAACAGAGACAAGTTGTGATATGGTGCTATTTGATGCACCAATTTTGGCGAGTACCTAAATAAATCCAATTTTATCCTACCATGAGCCTGGCTGGCCATGTGGTGCACCTGAGCAATACTGAACACACCACACTCCCCATCACAACAATTCTCTGCCAGTATCAAGTGTGAAGAAATGCAAATGCAATTGCAATGCTTCTTCTTTTAAACACATTCATCTTAAAATTAATCGATGATACATCAAAATGTATTTTTCAAATTTTTTTTCAAAACATTTCTCTGAAGTAGGTTCTTCACAAATTCATGCACTGAATACAGTATCTGCAAAAAAACAACATCCACCCCCAATACATGTATATTTTCCAAGGCAACACACAGCTAAAGTTTACATTTGGTACAAGCTCTCAACACCCTCAGGGTGAAAACATTGTACAACTGGATGCTGAGACTAGTGTTTTAATGGGGAATGCACGAGCAACCTGCCTCAGGCTATCTTGTGGAAAGGATTTTTTTTCTTTTACTATTCCTGGCTGTTACTTCATTTTGGGAGTTTCACTTCTGGGCATTGTGTTTCTTCCACCTGAACTTCAAGATAATTAGTTCTTACCTTTCTAAGGAGGAGAAAGTCTGAAATCTTACCTGGAAGCAAGAAACTGAGGGTACACATGAAGTCTCTAAGCCCACTGGGTACTCAAAACACATGATCAGGCAGCTGCTTCCTACAACACATCATCAATGCCATGTTTCACTCAACAGATCAAGACCCTATGGACCCTTGCTCAATCCATGCCCAGATGTCTGCAGATGGTAATCAAGACC